>QDEB01042359.1:0-14392 GCA_004193795.1 Asbolus verrucosus | reverse complement strand
ACGGTTTATGATCTTGTATTAGACTACAATTGAAAATGAAATTTTAAAAAATATCACAATTTTTACCAATCGATTACAAAATAAAATGATGGTAATGATATGAAAACTTTAAAATATATACAGTAACATACACTGACCGCCAAAGCACCCAGAAAGAAAAAAATTCAAAATTTTGGTATAATGTCAGACTCATCGAAAAAAATAAACGATTAAAATTGGAAAAACAAAACCTATTGAAGAACGTTAGAAAAAAATATATTAATAAGTGGTATCTCCTCTTCATTTATCGTCGTGGCTTGCTGAAAATCATGTTATTAATGTCCTCTTCAGGAATCTCATCCCATGCCATCTGTAGTTAGTTGTTTGGAGGATGCTGCAACTGTTGACGCTTTCGATCCATTATGTCCCACACATGTTCGATCGGTGATAGATCTGGAGATCTTGCGGGCCATGACAAGACATCAACATTTTGCTCTTCGAGTCATAATGTTGGAATATGCTGTCAGGATGACCTCGAAGATACTGAAGAGCTACAGGTTCCAGAATATCGTTAATGTATCGATGGGCATTGAGATTTCCGGGAAGAAAAAAAAGAAAAAGAAAATATTTGCGAACCAAATTTAAATATTTTTTCTCTTGAGATGAGCTTAACATTATACCAAAATTTTAAATTTCTATGACCTTTCTTTCTGGGTGCTTCGCTTCGTCAGTGTATGTAGATTTGAAAATACTAAAAAATAAATTACCATTGGGCCTAGACGAACTTGACTATCCGACCACCTGTCCCCGAAGATATCTGAATAAAATTGTGGAATTTTCGGGCCACAATTTCCAAAATAGAACAGCTACGATGTGCACTGATATCTCACGGTGGAAGTGAAAAACCACATTTCACATCGATCTCTTGTCAAATGTTCAAATCGAAAAAAACTCATTTCTAATCCTAATGGGTCGTTCTTTTGGGATACCGTTTCTTCTATGGAACGTCAACACCAATTTGCGACTATACGACACTATTTGAACAACCATCTTCATACGCAGTATTAAATTACGTAAATCCGAATCACATATGCATAAATTAGTTATATATTCGTTTACAAATAAAACCTAATTTCATCGTCTTTAACCCTAGTAAGGGCGAACGGACTTCATTGATTCATCGACCGACCAAAACGATATGTTCTCTCCAACGATCGACCTTTGGTCGTTTCGAAACGTCGAGAAATGTCCACATGTTTCGACTTATTCGTGGGCGTAAATGTTCACAGTCCGCCTGCTGCAACTTTTTCATTCCGATGAGCGCACCACTTCACCAACACGATTCTCGGTCACTGGGAACCGAGTCTGGCAGTCGCGGTGCCTCGCACAGCCCGTGGCGGTGTACATAACCGGATTATTAATATTTACACACGTCGAAATATACAACGCATTTATTTGTTTTGAGATCCCGATTACGTCCTTGCGCTGCTCAAACACCAACCAAAACATATTTGAACACCACACTCTTAAATATACATGCGAGGCCCAATTACGGACCATGGCAGGGTCTTAATTGCTCCAGAGATGATTATCATTTACGGAAAAGCGATAAACACGAGTTCGCACAAAATTAACGTTACATAAATTATTAAATAGTTACGCAAATAATGATTTAAAGAAATGTTAAGGATTATTTAACGGATTATCGTCATCGATCGAGTTAACATCGATCCTCCTCCATAAACCTAGCGGTTTTCCTATATAATTATAATCAATTTAAGTCAGATAAAAAATTAATTAAGTAAACGTTATGTTGTTACATTAAAATAAATGAAACACCCACAGATCACCGATTAGATGATTAAAACGTTAATGTTTGTGTTACGTTTGTTATTGGAGCCATGTCGCGCCCTTCATTACCTTATAAGTACAAAGAATTTCCTTCTCGATAATGGGCAGCGAATTCCTGGGCATCATTTTGACGTTTTTTCACAAACTAAAAACGCAACCAAAGCTTTTTCGCATTTTTGCAAACGACCTACAACAGAGAGAAAAAAAAGGTGTGAACCAACACATTTTCGACCTTGTCCCCCATGGACGAATAAACATCGCACCGCCCACGCCGATTACGTCTTTTCCAATTTTCCTTTCTATTCCGCTCGATTATCGACCGAAACTTTCTCCCACGTCCGAAGGTGAAGTTCAACGTCGCCGCATCGCCCCGGGACGTCGGAAAAAAATCGAGATTAAGATCGATCTGGGGCGGCGACGTCTCAAAGACGAGAACGGAGCCGCGGGAACCAGAAGATTCCACCGAAGTCGTCCGCCGGTGAAAGTGCACGGGAAAAGGATGGGTCCCGCGGCGGACCCTTGCGGGACGCCCCGGATCGCGGTGGGCGTCTCGCACTTGGCGACCTCGTGATCGAAACAAAAGCCGGCACGTACCTGTTGCAGATTCATTTCGGGTCACATCCGGTTTTTTCCTCCTGCGTCTCGGGGCGCGACACCTAGGAACTCGGCGACGGAAACGTCGACAGGGCGCGCACACGTCCACCACGGCCACCATGCAAGGCACCAACTAACGTCACAAGGTGCAAGTTGGCCGTGAGTGGGCCCCTCTCTCGCTCTCGATTGTTTATTTCGCTCGCTGGCCACAGCCGGCTGGATGTACGTGTGTGTGGGAATGGCGCGTGTATCCTGCGGCTGACGTGACGGCAGTCCGACACGAAAATGGTCATCGGGAAATGGGCGAAAAATGGAAAGCCGACGGGGAGATGATGGACGGTGTCGAATCGGTCACCATTACGGCCGATTAATCGTCCATGGCGATGCGGCGAATCGCAGACGAAAAATTGCAGCGGGCCATGCAAAATGTTTATTGGTTGACAAATGGAATCGATAAAGCGCGTCAGATGACATTTTTCCTTCAGTGGGCGGAATTCAATAGGCTCAAGGTAAATAATGGAGGTTTAATGAAGACACAATGAGACTGTCGAAATTTTCCTGATTGCTCCTTGTTTTCTTCGATTTTTTTTTCCGAACATCCGTCATGGAGAAGCGTGGATATCTTGATTTTCATAAATGACAGTAATTTATCCGCGTTACAACAGAATTTCTATATTATCTGGAACATGTGGCGTATTTTAATAAATACCAGCTTAATACCGCTCTTATCGAAGCGTCTGCTCCCTTAATTATGTTGTCCATTAACGTACTCAAAACTCGTGTGCGAGTGTATAGAATTTTTATTTCCGATTTAGGTAGGTGTTGAAAAACAATGTCACGTTGAGAGAACTGTGGACACAACCATACAAATAACGTTCGACCAATGGCATTCATACCCTAACCTAACAAATGAACTTCAAAGCAATAAACAACATATATTATATCTGTCATCTGTCACTTTCTTGGCCGTGTATAAAATACGACCCAAAGTGACGTAACGGTCACAACCTACTCTAACTGGAAATTTATTCGATCGCACGTGATTCAACTTGTTTGAGGAGTTTATTTTCGTTTAAACCAAAATTTCGTTGTAAGATAAACATTATCTCTCGAGGTAATCCCTCTGGGAAGCATTCTTTATAGAAATTCATATTTTTATTGCTACAACTGAAACAAAATCGCTCTGAACACCTGATAAGAGGTCAATGGAAAAACGATAAAGTTGGTCATCGAAATTAAATTTTCGTCTGTTATGTGGATTAACAGTTACAGTGTTTATTATTCAAGATGGACTTCGGTATTGGCTATTTTCGTAAGCGTTTGATGAATAACAAATCAGACAATAATTGTCAAAATCGTGTTATACTGATGACCAAAAGGGCTGAGTTAAAAAATTGAAATTAAAGGATTAAAATAGTTGGTAAGAAGCCAAGAACTTAAGGTTTGATTACTTGTGACGTGCAAAAATCCAAAATCTTTTTTAGAAGAAATAACTTTTACAAAGACAGATGTTTCTCTCGAAAATTTTGATTTTAATGCAAAACTGCTTATAAACCGCTGGTTCGATAAAAAATCCACGTTTTAGGTTTAGCCAGACGTGACCACTAAAATTTAACTCGTCATATATTGGGATTTTTTAAGACAATTTTAACTATATTAAAGGTTATTTAAAAAATACCAAAAAAGGGTTGATATAAAAAACGTTGAGATATTTGCCCTCGAAATTTTAGAATAAAGTTCATTACATAAAACATTCTCATTTTCTTTATTTACAAACACGAGTGATGGAGAAAATAATGAATAATTCTTACAATTAGATTAAAACAACAACGTATCGACATCAATAAACATTTTGAAATATCTTAATGAGTCCAATCATGATGTTTACTCACATTTGAAAACATTTATTTATTCTAAAAAACTAATTGTAAAATGACAGTAAAAATATATCATATATATCGAGTATTAATGAACTCAAAATTGTACTCAAACTTCCAATATTTTCTGGAGTTTTATATTTACATTTTATAAGTTAATGTGATTTTCAAAGAAACAGAAAGAGCTATGAAATTTCGACGTAATTCAAAGCATGTCAACTTATAGGTAATATACATGTTCAAAATATCACCGGATAGTATAAACATGAAGACTGTGATATGTCTATTCCATTCACTATCTTTTTTCTGATTTTTAATTTGAAAAAACTCGAAAAACAACTGTTTTGGCTTAAAAAAAACTTACAACTGAAGTCAGTTGCACATGCACAAGCAAGCAATCTGCAACTGGTTTTTATTTTTGATTTTGAAAACTCAATTCATTTGTGAAAACAATTTTTGACGTAAATGTTAAAAATTTAGGAGTTCTGTCATTTATTTATAACTCGTTCCTCATGTCAGTATCAAATAAACAAAGGATTTTTTTTTCAAAATTCAGATAACATGAAAGAAGTAATTATATTTTAACGATTGTTATTAAATGTTCTGATGGCCTTGTCCGGCAGTAAGATGAAATTTACGTTGTTGCGCCGCACGTGAACCAAGCACAAAAAAATTAAAAGAACGCAATCACCAAAGATAATTACAAGCAACTTTTAGCTAACGTTTATTTTTAATGAAAACCTGTTTACCACGCAACTTGAAAAAACAAACTGTTTCTAAAAAAAATGAAGAACCATGTGCAATGGTTCGAGAGTTATATATTTGAAGGAAAACCACGTTTGAACTTAATATAAGAGTACATGGAAACTATTTAATGTGTCCCTGACATAATGTAAAAAATAAAATAATTTTGACACAAATTTCAATTTTTCATTGTGAAAACGCCAAAATAATGGCTCCCTTAATGATAACATCCTGAAAGAACATATCATTAATACTTCAGCTGTGAAAGTGGAAAAAAGCAATAAAAAATCTTTCTCCTTTCAGTTAGTCAGTGTTCGATGGTATGCGTTTTAAAAAATTCACAAAGTGACAGTACGTCGTAACCAGAATCACTGCCGTTTAAATCTGACAAATAGTTTTTATTAAAACTTTCGCTGACATACGTCAATAGATCAAAGACATGACCTCAAACAATGACAGATCTAGATCCAAAAATTGTAACTTTGTTCTAAAAAAAATTAAAGTTTGTTTAAGTCAGATATTTCAGCGATAATTAAAATTCTCCTAACACAAAGTTTAGTAACAAATTCATGACATTACCAATGATGTCACAACGTAAGCTATTGTTGAATTATTATTTTTTACTAAATATAAATATTTAGTCAACAATAAAAATGACTGTCCCCTTTTCCGCCTCACCTTTTCTTTATTTCACCTTTTTCTAAAAACCTCCGAACTGAACCGAATTTGTTGCAATATGACCCAAATTTCGTATTTCAAGCAGTCTGACCTACTTTAACGTAAAAAACTACTCCTTATCACCAAAATTGCGAACAGATAACAAAATGTTCAAATATTCTAAAAGGAAAAAATTCCGGTGACTCAAATTATGTAAAAAAATCAATCGAATCACACGAGATTTAATGACATATATGACGAATCAATACATAAGAGAGAAAAAAACAATTTTTTACATTACAAAATATACAAAGTGTCATTTGAAAGACATTCCGATGTCATAATTCCAATTTTTAATAGTTTTGACTTTTTTTATATTTGCTTCGTTTTTCAATCTCCGATTTTAATAATAGGTGGAATGATTTTTTGACATTGAATTTCTTATCTCATATCAGTCGGTTTATTTGCACTTAAATTGGATTAGATATTCAAATATTTTCTTAACTTGAGCTTCTAAAATAAAACGTACAATAGATGATTTCGAACGAATTTTAACTCTTTTTATCTTCACCCATCATGCTACTGAGCAAAATTGACTCTGTAATCTCGTCAATATTTTAATCTGTGCTTCTTACTCTATATTAAACTCTAGTTTAATTAATTTAATTTTGACGAATTGTGAAAAATGTCACAACGATTTAGTGGTGCCAAGGCAAAACCACTGTTTATTATTCTTTTACTTTTTTATTTTATGTCTCCCGTCTAAACGCTATGGATTTGTTTCTCCCTTGCCGCACCGGCCAACTCGCATGAATAAGAAACTAATAATTGAAAATCGTGTCGGGATTAATAACCTCATCCAATTAGTTTCCAATTCAACAAAAATGCCATCAATTCTTTTTTTAATGGCACCGTATAATTTATCTGGCGTAAAGACTCCACTTAAACGAAATTTTATGGGCTTACATTCACTCTACCTGAATCCAACAGTTAAAAAAATTTCAAGCAAAATCAGCAATATTTCATATTATTATTGTCTTTTTAATCTTCACAAATTGTAGTTTACTATCTCTCGTTTTGTACTTTGATAATAAAAGATAAAACAAATAAAAAGCCATAAACAAGTAGTAGTCTACGAGATAATTAAGCCGCAAGTCAATTAAATTAAAAAATATATCACACCTCAAAAATGAGTCACGCATTTTTTTTCATTTTTTTTTTAAGAGATTAATATCCATTTTTTCCACGATCACGACCTTTCACTATCACGTCAACGAGGTTAAGACCGCTTCCACCTCATTTATTAGGCAACCAACCTCACACCTGCGTCGACAAACTGAACTCACCCTGTCGGTGGTCCTCTCTTCGTTCTTCCCCCTTTTGAGCGATGGCGCCCTTATAACTTTCCCTTGGGCCATTGCGTGGTCCTCCATGTAAGCACGCGACAATCGCCGAAATAACCACACTCGATCAACGAGAACGGCCCACTTTCGTCCTCATCTTCATCCGATTGTCCCTACGGCCCTTATCTTCGCGTTGTCCATTTATGGAAACTGCAATCAAGAGTGCGGGGTGATTACTTGCAGATCCGAGGACACGTGCGTGAGAACCGAGAGTTGGTACAACAATGACGATTGTTTATAGATGTGCCTGTTATTATCGCTATTAGATTTGTTAAAATTGTTGCTCTACTTGACAATGAACAATACGACGATTATCTACACTGGAAAAAAAATTACGTGACGTCACTGGGTGACGCATCGAGATTTTTTTCGATCTAATTGGTTCAAGTCGAAATGTCGAAGGCAAGGTAACGTGCGAAAGACGGAAGCGGAAGCGAATGAGCGATAAGGATAATAATGAAACTTTATTGTCTTTTTATCGATGAGTGCCATTTAGAGTCTTTTCCCGTTTTCCTTTGTCTCTATCGTTGACCCAAAACGAAACTCTGCTTTTTCACCGATTTTTAATGGCGCTGCTCTGCAATTAAAACAAGTAAACATTTGCATAGTCGGTAATAAAGCAAGAGATAATTAGAAACACACTTAATTTAATAATTAAGGTCGCAAAAATTACAATTACTATGAACCGGGCGATAATTTATTACATAATAGTAACATAATTAACGAATTCACTTCGTTAAATTTTATTTATGAATAAAAAACAAACAGTTAAAGAAAGAGAATGAGATGATGTTTATGCTTCCTGATCCCTGCCGAGCTAAATCATTATTTATTCAGCAGATTACCTGGTTCCACCTAAAATAAAATCGTCCCGTTGACATTTACATGCGGAGTGTATTTTTAAAAAAACGATTTATCGTCGCGACAAATCTGGACCATCGAACATGGAATTTAAATTTAACGCGGTGGAGTTAAATTTGGATCGGCGTTAAAATAACCGCGCGTTGCATCGGCGGTTTGGGTGAAATTTTTCGTCGTCGAAGTTGGTGGCATTTCCGATGGAAACGCGCCCGTTCGTCCGCAATCCTTGGCGTTTCCAGAGCAAAGTCGCTTGGTAATTGCGGTGGCTTTGGGATGAGGCCGCAGAAACCTTTTCAATATGAATTTAATTAAAATGTTCATTGTAATTATGTGTGTGCATATTAAATTTAATCCGTGTTTGTCTTGCGTGACATGAATGATTGCCATTATCCAATTTAAATAATCGCATGTCCATCAATGTACTCGCAAGTTTGTCCACGTTTGGAGATCAACTTTCTTTCAAAATGCTACGAGACGCAGTCGCAAAAATCGCTTTTAAAATTGGGCTCTGATGCCCAATTGTAGACACACCTACTGATCTTTTTGGGGCTATTTTAGGCACCAAATATGTAAAAATTGACACGCTATAATAAATATTATGAAAGTACAGGCAAATGAAGGTTTCATTTTCTCACGAATATCTTCAGTAAATTTCAATTCTTACATGTTGGATGAGAAAGTGAGAAATTTTTCTCTGTTTGTTACTATAACCACTTTCTGTCCGCCTCTTTTTCATTAGGTTTTCCATATCTGCAATGTAAAATGAGAAGAAGTTTAGATCTAATGAACACTCTTTCAGTTAGAAGTGTTTCTGATTTCTTTCCATTCACTTGGATAATTTGCACTTGTTTTCTCGGTTTTGATCTACCTCTCTTTATTCCATTTTTTTTTTTTTTTTCAGTTGGGTCGAGTCTCCAAGTCTGTTATTGACCATTCAAAATTCAAATATCGGGTTTAAACAGTAAGTAATTTAAGAAAAGTTCAGGACTGTTCCACGTCTAAAAGTCAATATATGAAGTAAGAAATTAAAAAAGTAGGTCAAAAGCGTAATGTTCGTCAACTTTTATCTTTTCAGCTTTACTTCTTAATTCAAGACAAAATGTGCATGATTAAAATGCAGACCATGATTGGTTATTCGT
Source organism: Asbolus verrucosus (assembly GCA_004193795.1). Lineage (NCBI taxonomy): Eukaryota > Metazoa > Arthropoda > Insecta > Coleoptera > Tenebrionidae > Asbolus > Asbolus verrucosus. The sequence continues at coordinate 5,287 of QDEB01042359.1, read as the reverse complement.
AACATTCTGTATTAACGTCATTTGCTTTTTAATTTTTAAAAATTACTTGCTGTATAAACCAGTTGCTCAAAACCTCATTCATTTAGTCCGCATGTATCTATGTCAAAAATTCAAAATTTTGACAAAATGAAAAGTCTAAAATGGAAAAAAGCATCGTTCTTATTCGCCTATAGGTAGTTCACTAACAAATATGGTGTCTTGTCGACGTGCTATCTCGATTAGTAGTATATTTCGACATCTCGTTGTAGAGTAAATTTTCGGAAAATTTGTATTTTCAGCTCTCATATTTATTTCTTTACTTGTTCTAGTTTTGTTAACCTGTGTTTATTTTTACACTACTAAATCAGATTTTACATACAATTCCTTCCCGAATCTATTATACTCAAGTCCTTTTATCCTTTAATTATTACAAAATTCATCAATTCTAAAATTTGTAAATTTTTGTCTTCCAAGATTTTACTACATTTCTGATTTTACTGGGTCAATTATATTGCTATTCATTTTCTGTTTTATACTTTTCTGCACTACATTTAACCGTACAACTACAGGGTTACTGAGAATATTTCTAACATCGTAGTGTGTTGTGGAAATTTTGGTGTACTTATACTACTATTTAAGATAATTGATGTGATGTTCTGCACGAGGTAGTCTTGAAAAATACTCTTTTGCTGCCTTAACCACCTTACACTTTGAAAAATGATAAACAATGAAAACCGCACAAGTGTGAGATGTCAAAGACAAAATTTAAATTCTAGTACAAATGCGAAATTGAAAGGTGGCAGATCTATATGTATATAATAGATCACAGTTAACTGCGATGTTAGAAACAACCCTCTACTAGATAATCTGATTTTGAACGCTCTTGAAAATATCTCAATTTTGGAGCCATTTTTTTTGGTACTTAACTAAACTGTGATTTTTCAAAGTTTAAGCCATACAAGTGTCTCGTGACCTGAATCAGAATGACCATTTATTTTAAAATTAGAGATTTTTTTTCTCTTAAATTCTAACATTAGTGAACGTTTTGTTACACAAAATGGTTTGAAATTTGTGATTTTTTTTCTAATTATTTGAAATAAAGGATTTACGTCATAAAACCTTAATTCTTTAGTAGGTGCTGTAGCGTTTATGATCAATGAGAGAGTAGCTATTGTATTTATGACAGTAATATTGTCGCATACTGTCGCAACGATTTCACAATAAACTTGCAGTAATTGCAAACAAGACAATTCGTAGTGGTCTATAAATTAAAACATTCATGTCTAAGACTTTAAAAATTGTTATATTTTCAGTGAAAATGTTAGCTTGTCGTTTTGATATAATGTTGACAGGCAGTGAGATGATGATATTACGATTTTTTTGATTAAAATAAGCACAAAACCCCAACAAAATCTTAGGTATATTTGTACTATTTGTTTTTTTTTTAATTATACAAGTAACAAATTTATCACATATGTGTGTACTTTATATCTAATGAACCATAATCCCATCTTTAAATTTTATAGTAACCGTATTTTTTATCAGTTAAAGGTCAAGTCAAATCAGTCAAACCTACCATTTCTACGACTCAGTAACTGTTAAGATCGAACCCTCCATATAATTCAATTAAAGTTGGAGTATAATTTCAATTTAAGAGTCACGAAATATACTTTCAAGTACCTATTTAGCTAATGAAAGTACCAGATCTTGTCATAAACCAATTGTTTATTCTTAATTATCTACAGAATGATTGAAAAAAATTGCAACAATAGTGTAACACTTTACTAAAAAACGCATCATAGATATCTATGGGCCTCTAGCGGCAATAGATTAAATTTTTTAAATAAACACCAAATGTTCCAAAAAAATCGTGTTGTAGATAACACTGTAACTTGCGCAACAACTGCCTAAAGTAACCTCGCTACAATTTTCATTTCATTCATATGTAATTAAAGTTGATTTATTAAACTGAAATCGGTTCGTTATATCCGAATTTCATTATATTGGTTCGTAAGTTTTTTTACTTCAAGTTAAAACTATAATATTTAACGAAACATAACAATTGACATTTGTTGTATTTTCAAATTTCTGTGTTATCTTTTTCACACTCAACAACATATCCAATACACTTTTATTTCGCTTGTTTGTTTAATATAAATCAGTGTTGCGCAGCCACGCCATTTAAGAAAACAAGTTCATTATAGCCAAGAGTTTGTTACATCCGGAGATCCGGATAACCAACTTCAGCTAATTCCCTGTAACCACTACCTTTGAAATTTATATAGTAATAAACAAGTCGGTTTACGGTTCATTTCATTATGCAGGATCATTATAAATGTTTGTAGTCAAAGGCAGCTGCAAAAACAAATCCAAATGGTCTTGTTGCCGCTCTATAATCATAATAACCCGGATTGTATATTTTTGACATATAAGAACACGATCTGTCGTTACATTGGATTGAAGGTAATGTAAACAAATATTCTTTGAATTATTAATTTAAACAAAATGGTGCATATTACTTAAAAGACAGGTTGTTTATAACATGGTAATAAAGTAAGTAGGGAAGTAAGTGAATACATTAGTTTAATTTTACGCTAGTAATAGTTAGCAACCAACAGTCAAAAACACTTTTCACTATAATTAAAATTTTTCAGTAAAAATTGATAATTATTCACACAGAGCGGCAATATTTTCTAAACACGTCGCAGCCGCCTATGACTACAAACATTTATAATGACCCGGTACTTTTAACTACACGTAACACAATCCAACGGGTTACATAATGTTGCTATAAACGATCTATTAAAATTTTATACAGAAATTTCCACATACTTCCATAAAAAAAAAAAACAATTGAAATAACAGCGTTGAATTTTTTTTATTAAAATACCTAATTATGAACAATTTTCTCATAATTATGCCTTCTAGAGATAATCTTATTAAATATCCGAATTATACGATAATTTGTACCAATTTTCATACACTCTGACAAATTTCATCACAATACGTCCTCGTATTAATAATTAACAAAATTGCTGGTAATTTTCTAGATGGATAGATTGGATAAGTTGATTATTATCAAGACAATTCAATCTGCTGCGAGTATTAAATTTGTATACATTCCATTTTAATAATATAAAAACCTGAAAAGCCGAGGAAACGCTCTGGGGTGGAAATATATAAGACGAGCCTAATATAATATCATCATAATTTACAACGAAATATGATTTTAGCTTGACGGATCTCCACCCCATTCGCATTATTAACGAATCAGAAGCGAGAACGGTAGAGCTGGTCGGACCCTCGCTTGTTGACCTAATCCTTTTTGATTATTTGTACGAGGTTATGTTAAGAAACGAGTTCATCGGAAAGAGCTAATCACACGAGAAAATTAACCTTCATTAAATTACAAAACGTCTCAAGTTATGATAAACAGGAAACTCATCTCATTAAACGCTGAATTTGAAACGGCTATGTTCCAATTAATAAGTAACATTGTGATAGCTGCCATTTCCATTATCGATCTAACTGTTGTGCAATTTGAGTTAATTCTATGCAAGGTGATTAATCACGTCTCGGATACTTATGCAGAAGAAAAACACTGAAATTATCAACAGTACAATTCTCGATAACAAGACACAACCTGTATACCTATTTAACTATCTCAAAATTGTCGGAGAAAGGGAGTTGGTCAACTAAACCAAATTGAAAAAAATACAATCACAAACTATTAAATTGATTATACTACTTCTGTTAATGCTGATTTTACATAATGAAATAGCTCGAATTTACAACCATGGTATTCGTTGCCACGACCTAATTACTATAATTTTAGACCCATTATGAGGAGAATTTTCGAGTTTTTATTTCCCATGAACGTTTTAAATTTTCAACTTGCTTCTCGAGAGCGCGGCGTTTGTTTACTTGACTAAAATAATCGACGGCGATGATGAGTTAATAACTTTGAAGATTCCGAATGCAAAAAAACCTGCAGGTGCATCCGCTCACCTTGCTTTTATTTTAGGTCGTTTCAACAAAAATCAACATCTAATTTTGAAGCGATATATGCAAACAGAAATTTTTACAGAACTCTGAGATCAATAACCCTGTGATCGGTTTTGAAAAAATGCTTTCCTTGAATTTGAAGTCACGCTCAAGGATGATTCAGGTACTTCTGGTATTTACGTGAAAGTTGGTTAAATAATGGAGACCCTCTTATTCAACAAAAAAATTGCTCCAAATGAGCAACCTTGACCGTAATTTGACTGCAATTTCAAGATTCAAAAAGCATTATTATCAAAATGTGAATTTTAAAACAGTTTTTTCAGAAAAACAGGCTCCTACGCGAATATTCAAATAGCAGTCGTAATTTTAACGATGCAGTTAAGCATTAATTACGCTTCCAATGGAATATTAAAATATTATTCCACATAACTGCGTCACAAAATAAAAATAAAGATTATAAAATATGAAATGAATGTCTTAATCTTGCGGCTCTCTGAGACGAAACCAAATTCAATTATGTTTCAAGAGCAAAAACATTTTGTGATGTTACCACACTGTCGTGTTTCCATTTTACATTTAACAAAATGGAGCAGGGGCAGGGTAAAACTGGCCAACATTTCATAACAAAACACGTTGACCACATTCACACTACAACAATCACACAAATCTGGGAATTGAATATTTACAAAATTGCCTTAAATGCACTATCGATTTTTTTTTATAATTGGGCTTTCACAATTTCAGTTCAAGACCACAATAGAGTATTTTCATTAAATATACGCCGTTTATGAAAAATTAATAATTTCTCAAACACGTTACTTTTATTTCAAACAATGCAAACTGTAATCAAACCTTATTATTGCCTAACGTTTGTAATTCAAAAAGGACAGCCGCAAATCGCACTTAAAATGTGAAAAATTGACATTGCTTTTACATTAAAACTCCTGTTTGGCATCCCGTTGCGATTTTTTCAATCATTGTTAGAAATTTACAATTGCAATCTTTATTATAAGAAATAAGCTCTCCCTTTTTGGAATTTCAGTTTGGTACAAAAATAAGGCGAAATTACGTCATTACCAACAAGTCTTTCCTTTTTGAGGTACATATATACCAACATTCATTACCTAGGGATATATCGATTGGGTGTTGTATTCACAGTATTGTAAAACTGGAGCGAGACATGCAGTTTTATATTAATTTGGTACTAATTTCTATGTGAACAAAGTTCAGATTTTTTGTCACCAATTTTACTTATAGCCCATCCATTTTGGGAACGTATAAGTCCACTTTCGGTGGACCCAAC
>QDEB01042358.1:0-18202 GCA_004193795.1 Asbolus verrucosus | reverse complement strand
TCATCTCGAACGAATCGCCGATTCGGCCAATTGGTTACTCCCAAAATGTTCGGAAAATGTCTGACATTGCTCACACTTACACATCCGTATCCGTTTGCGGTGGCTATAAACGAAGCTTTATTGCTACTGTTGTGTGCAACTAAATTTGGAACACACTGCCTTCTGAATGGCAAAATAATTGAAATCGGCTATAAAATTTCTCGAAGACAGACACATTGTAAAGGTTGCAGGTCTTTTGTTGGCTATTGTATATTTTTTCCGCATTTGTTGAAGGTTAGTGTATAAATGAGCACATACAGCAAGAGAATTGAAATGAGTATGAAAAGCTAAGAAAATTTGTACTTTGCACGTGAGATGAAACGTTTTTGGAACCATTGAATTTAATCTGGCGTTTAATACAGTCGTATAAAAACTGAAAGCGTCAGCGATTGGGGCGTTTATTGTCTTCCATCTAACATGCACACGAACTCGTTCAAATCGGTATACTTACTCAGGTTTTAAAGGTTTTGCGGTAAGGATATCTTAGATCAGCTTTCTTTTTGTTATTTCTACTTTTCCTTATTACAGTTGGTGCCATCATGAATGTGTGTGAAATAAACGAAAGAATTTTAAAAAAGCCTATTACTTTGCGACATATATCATTACTTGATTGATTTTTTTATGTCTTTGGTTTTACTGTTGAGTCTTTCTAAGTGACAACCGCTTTATTAGTGTTTGGAATCGAGAGTAGAATAAGGAAATAGATTTTTTTATCTTCTGAAAGATCTAAGAAAACTTGCTTTCGGTCTAATAATGTTCTTCTAGACCAGATAAATTTACAATTGGACGAATTCTTAACTGATCGTTTCGAATTTATTTCATCGAGGACAGATTTTTGTGTTTATAACAATGCGGCCAGAAAAAATATTTTGTTTAAAAGAGAAACTTTGTTGTTCCTTTGTGACATTAAATCTTGTGGTCCCTGTGTATTTTTAAATCCATCGCCCACAGACATAGAAAAGGTTTGTTTTAAAACGGGTGAATAATGCCATGTCTCCGAAAACGTGTCAGAACGAATTTGATCAGCTCTTTAGCGGATTACTAAACATCGCCGAATAGTTTTGAACGCTGTCCAGTATACGAACAATGTTACTTCAAAATAGTTTCTAAAAATGTTCCGTGGCGGAAATACGGTGACTCCGTTTGAAACTTGGAACAGCGACTGCATTTAGTCCATTTGTTTTCAAATTTGTCTGCTAACTGCTTTTGGCAGTTGCTCGGCCGTCCGACAAGAAAAGCCGTGCTTTAGTACCAACGTAAAACTTTTTTGTTTCAGTACACGCATTACCTGCATCATTAAAACCGAGACATCCGGCGTTGTAAATTTTTGAAAAGTTTTTGTTTTACTGACCGTTCTGAAATAAACATCAGATTCTCATTCCCAACGACCGGGTAATATGCCACACCGATGAATTGGCGTCGGTGCAATGTGTATGAAATTACTTTCGGGATCAAGTGCTTTTTTAAATTCTAATTTTGAACCGTGGCGGTGTTTTTCCGTGATAAATTAATGCCGGCTAAATTTAGCGCATTGTAATATAATTAACCGTGCTAATGTCATTATTGTATTTTGATCTTAATGCAAGGTGTCGTTAATAAAATATCACCTATTTCCACCTTAGCACACCTGTGTAATGAAGCTCTTAATGCGCCACGTCGTTTCATAAGCCGTCTGAGTATAATAATAGCATTTTAATTAATAAACGACTTCAAGTTGACATTTATGTTACTGGAACGAGATTCGGTAATGTAAAAAAGGGGCTACGTGTGACGAGCTCGAAGGAAAATTACCGGATGGTTATTGCTAATGAGCTGCCGAAGCTTCTATTTATCGAGAGCGATGCTTCGCCAGGACCAACAAGGGGGTCAAAGTTCGTAATAGGTCTTTATGTGTTGTTGGAAGTTTCGATACTGCTGGCTTGTGTTGTTCTTTCGTTGAAGAAGTTCCTTTGTTAGGAAAAAGTTTATTGAGGGGAATTTGCATAATTAGAGGCCGTGTTAAATGGCTTTCATTATGAAGAGATTTTTATATTTATACATGCCGTTGAGTTTTGAATTAATGCCTCCCTCGCCGCTTTAAAGTCACGAAAAAATTATAATAAATATTTTCCCCTGACTTTCTCCGGTTATAGCTTCATATTAAAACTTTTTTATGTGATTTCTGTGGTTATTTAACTTATAAGGCGTTTCCAATCTAGTGGTTCTTTGATGTACAGATAAAAATGCACGTTTAATAGTCCTGACGCAAGTAATAGTTATAATTTATGATAGTTCTACATGCAACACTACCAGAGCGATGCTATTAGTAATTATCCAAAAAACTCTTTTAAATATCAAATTCCATGGTCAAAATAAATTTTATTATGAAAAATGTGCGAAGAATAAAATGAGCATCCTTAGAGTATTTAATGAAAAGCGACCCTACAAAAAAAAGAGATTTGAGAAATCCAGAAACAGAGGCTAGAAGACATTTAACGGAGCAGTATCACTTCCCGCTTAATTTAGCATCTTCAAAATTACTTATACTGAATGTGTCTACAAAAACTAAATAAGCATTCGTTCAAGGGTAAAATAATTTGTAAGAGCAATAACTCTTGGAAAAAATCATCCGTTTTAGTTTCTTTTAAAACAACATTTCAAATGCGTATAAATGTTTCTATGAAAGTTTCTCTTGCAAAATTATAAATCTGTCAAAAATGGGATAAAAATTGAAAGAGTCAAGAGCACAATTACTTTTTTTTTGATTTTTAGGTCTTCATAAATTGCATTTTTGTAAATTTGATTAGTACCGGGTCATTAAATGTTTGTAGTCAAAGGCGGTTGTGAATTGTTTAGAAAATATTGCCGCTCTATTATATAATTATCAATTTTTACTAAAAAATTTTAATTATAGGGAAAAATATTTTTGACTCTTGGCTACACTGGTTACCAATTTTTACTAGCCTAAGATTAAACTACATTTATTCACTTACTTTATTATACTGTTATAAACAACCTGTCTTTTAAGTAATATGCACCATTTTGTTTAAGTTAATAATTTCAAAGAATATTTTTTGACATAACCTCCAATCCAATGTAATGATAGATCGTGTTCTTATATGTCAAAAATAAACAATCCGAATCATTATGATTATATAGCGGCAACAAGACCATTTACATTTGTTTTTACAGCTGCATTTGACTACAAACATTTATAATGACCCTGTATATTGTGTTGTGAGTATTTCACAGATAATTCACAGGTTTACTCTTCATAATTTCAGCAAATAGTTGAGATTGAGGTTGTTTATTAAAACTAACTTCTATTTTGGATGATTTTTGTAGAATTAATATACATAACTATTACCATGGTAACTGTGATTTATAGAGGCAGAATATCAAATAAATCGCCTTTAATCTTCACCTTCTCATTGGCTGTTTACTAGAGTCCACTAAAATTGAAGTTGCGGGAGTTTTGGCGGTTTATTTGATTAACTACCTCTATGAGTGTTAAAAATGTATTTAACACAGTTAAATTCTTTGTGTCGTTCATATTTAAAATTTGAATTATGCGATTGGTTTTTCATTCCTTCTTCCTTTTTCATATTTGACAGTTTAGAAAACTTCATATGGACAATTATTATGTTAAATTACCAATTTAAGTAATAATAATATATCTGGTTTGTGACTAGGGCTTAAAATGAATTTATATTTTTGTTAAGGCCTAAAAGAAGTTAAATTGCTACGAAATTTTTGAGTTGTCACATTTAAATTTTAGAGAGAAAAATAGGTTTATATAGTCTTTTTTGTAAACAGAATATACTTTAAGAATGGGCTTCTGCACATTGATATAATGAAAAAAATCTCATGAGAAAGTACATTAAAATGGTTAGAAGAGATATAAAATCAGATTGACTAATGATCAATATAGACTTTTTGTTTACGCTTACAAATTACAGTAATTTGTTCTCTCACTTTTATTCTTTTATCTTCATTTTGTGGTCAAGAAAATGTTCTACAATTATCCTTAAACATATTTTTAACGTCACAGGAACGATTAGCGATATACATGGGAAAAAACTGAGAGCCATTTTGTCAAATTAGCGATGTTGGCTATAAACTGATTTTGAATATTCGTGCCAATTTTGCTACGACTTGCTCCAATCATTGTCACAGCAGTCACACATTGACTGTAGCAACAAACGATGCACACATTCTGTCATTCAATTATCAGTAAGATTACATGACATTGACCTTAGTATGAACAACAACAATAACATTGTTATTGTTTTTATCAGTTAACATTGTTTTCGAGGCACATGTGATGGGTATACATATTTATCATTAAACCTACGTAACAGAATCTGTAAGATAAAGAGAATAATTACTCTTTGCGCATGACCTACCGATGTTGATATCATTACTGCCATGTATCTATTCAAAATTTTAAAATAAATCCAGGAAATATGCCGTGTTGATTTTGGCACGATTTCCTCACAGAAATTTTAATGCATTTTATAATAATTGCGTGCGCTCTTTGATGTAAATGTCAAGTGTTATAGTTCTGATCGTTCGTCGAAACATTTACTGTTGTAAATTTCGCCGGCAAACAATGGCAACTCTAATTTTAAATATCCCGCCGAAATAATCCGACACTTTTATGGACTTAATGTCGGCATATTCATACTTGTTTGCTTTTTATGTATTTTTTATCATAACCTTGCAGCAAAGCTGTAAAAAATGTATATTATTGAAGGTACAGTATTGGCAGCGATAATTTAGACATGACTAGAGCAAGAGCAGTTAAAAGCATTGGAGTTGAATTTGGAAATGTTGAAATAGCTCTGGAAATAAAAACTACCTACGCCCTCGTTGTTTGACAAAATGTGAAAAAAATTGCCACGAAATCTCATTTTTATTTTTATTTTTTATTTTATATTTTATCGCATATTTTTACTGTAAAAACTTAGTGAAAAGATCGACAGAAATAAATGAAACATGTTATATAGGAGAGACAATTTACAGCCAGCTTAGTTGCTTCAGCGAAGCAGTCGTAAAACGTCTTTTTCTAGACAATGAATTCAGCATAGATTTTTCTCGACAATGCACGCGGATTTCCACAATATTTGGGCTTTTTATTATTTACAGCTCACCTATCAGTGTAATCCAATATGGAAAATCGCCAATAAAACAAATTTAAATGTGCGCTTACCTAAACGAAACAACGTTAAAAGTCATTGTTATGCTTCCAGCATACGCCCCAACCTTACAGCATATTTTAGCATAAACAATTTATTGCACCTACATGCTGGAACGTTTATGAATGTGCAAAACCTTTTATCAGCATTGCAAAATATAGCCAATATATTTTTATGACTCTGCAGTTTCTTTTCTACTGGCAGAACTCTCATTCAGAGCTTTATGACATAGACGCTTTTCGCCCTACCTGCGGCGTCATTCCCCGTTAATATTTCCCCCTATATGAGGGTTTTAATAAAACGTGCCGATATTATCCGAGATAATTCGTTTAATAAAATGTGTAGGGGCCGATAATCAAGATTTCAAAATGATAACTAACTTCGTTTTTTTATTCGACAATTAAAGCGGGACTGAATTTTGTCACGTTATCAAAACCTCCTTTTCGCTACCCTTCTTCATTTTGTAGCAATAGAGGTGGTATAGTTCCATATTGCCATAAAGAAAGAACGAGAGTCATAAATGTATGACATAAAATAAATGTAGTTATCTACGCCGCTGTTATGTGTACAAGGTAAAATGTACTTTAATAAACACTGGGAGTTCAACTCTACCTTATGACACTACACTTTTTATTTCATAGGTCCGATGAAAAAATCGTCGAAGTTCGTTAAAGCCGAATTTTAAGAAAATGAAACTGATATGGCAAGTTGCTTACGGTCTTCTTTGTGCCTAAGCTTGAGAGTTCTTTCTTGGGTTGTTCCATTTCTCGGTCGAATTTACTCTTCTGTTTCTTCGTGGATGTTCTTACATGTTTTAGTTTTGAAAATCAAATTTTATTGAGTAGTAGTAAAGTGGTAAAATGAAACTGAAAAAATCCCAAAGCTGTAAACTCGCGATTTATTTTTTTATATTTATTTTTTTTATTTAAGCAATGTTCCACCCTAGTGCTTTGCCAAGTCACCAAGTTCTTTTTATTTTTCTGTTTTCATGTCGCATTGACGGAAAATAACCGTACTAAACGAATAAAACCAAAGACGAGTTTAAAACAATACAAAACAGTGCTCTTGAATTGTAATTTTTTGTTATTATAAAGCATTTTGTTATTATAAACCATCTAAATTTTAGATTGTTTGACAAAAGTTGTGTGGGTATTATTTTATTTATACTATGTTTTACTATAATAGCTACACAAGGAACTTTTTGTGTAATTAGGAAAAACCTTTACCGGCTTCACTTTATCAATGTAAACAAAGGTAACATTCCTAATGAAGGGTTCTTTGTTGCAGGTATGTACAGAGTGGACCTTTATCAGAAAACCGAATTACATCATTGAAGGTAATGCATCATTTTTATGATTCATACATGCGATGATNNGACATTAACATAAATTGCGACGCCTTTGTTGCTTACAACTTATTTAACTCGGAAGTTACCACGATAAAAAGTTTCGGACTGAAAAATATCTGCTGTTGTAAGCAAATTTATTGCAGCCCGTTGGAAGTTTTCTTGTTGATAATTATACTTTAACATAACACGCGGTTCTGTTATGAAAATCAAGTTAAAGTTCTTTTTCTATTTTTTTTTCTCGTATCGCTGTTTGTCTGTCGAGATTTCAACAAAAGAAAATTCACGGCCACGATTTTTTTAGCCCGTCATAAATTCCGGGTTGTTTTAAGACATATTCTTAGAAATTACTTGAGTGTTTCGGTGGTCGGTCTAGAAAAAGATTTTTTATGCGCCAAATTACATTAACAAACTGAAAGCAAATACTCCGTTTCTACAAAAACGGGGTTAAGTTTGCATTAGCCCTTAGCGTGAGCCTAATATGGGTAATGCGTAACATAAAAGGATACTCTTTTTTGCAATCGCGTCTCAGGCTTTGAAGAATCGTCGAATCTTTGTTTGCATTTTTTTGTGGATGAAAGAGTGTCATCAGCGTTTTTCGTCGTGAAGTTTGTTTGGTTGCATAACATTCCGTCCATTTATCAGAGGAAATTGTAATTTTAACGATGGAAGCAGTGACAGCTTTATGCGTCTACCCTTCTTAACTATTTTACCAGTAAAATAAACACGCGTTAACAGTTTCCATTTAATTAAAAGTAAAGCAAAAGACCTTTTCATAATGAAGAGTTCTTACCTAATGACTTGGCGATTCGCCAGAACCAGTTGATTTTTGTTTGCAATTGGCTATTCTCACCTCTAGCGGCCTTCTGCTTAGAGCGGTAGTAAACGGATCGATGGCGGCGTATTGCACGCTTCAGCCGAACCGCCCCATTGTGTCCTTGTGGGGGCGGCGGCCCCGCTGCGACGATATTCGGTCACGGTCGTTTAATACTGCAGACTTATTCTCGTCTTTGGTTCCAATTCGCCCTTCCACATACGCATCCGGATGCCCTGTCGTTCGGGGGCGGCAGGAGGGCCAATCCGTCAGGGGTAGTTTTCAAATCGGCGGTCTTGACGGATTCCAGTTCGATCTAATGACCTACTTCTGTTTCACCTGTTACGGATCTACGGTGTTTGTTTTATTTTCTCATCGATCTCTTAAGCGGAACGAATTCGTGATTCGATATGTGCTCTTCCTTTAAAAGCTTGTCTACGTTTATAACGTCGAAGATACGTACATGAATGCGGGACCACGCGAGTGTTCTGTTTGATTATGCATATTTCATTGGCGGAGACCCTCGGGGCTGCCTTCCCTTCTCCATTCATTTAGCGCAGAATGAGTGAGCAGAATAAGAAAACACTAATTGTTCCTGAACAGCGGATAGACGTCGTGATCGAAAATTAATGATATCTAATAGTACATTCAGTCATTAATTTATTTGCAAAAAATAAAGGCCACACGTCGTATTTAACCTTCACCCAATGTTCGCCACAACTTTTCAAAAAAAGGGACCGTAGCTGTTAGCCACTGTTTGCGTAAAATGATTAATGTATCCAGAAATTAGATACTTGTTTTCTAAAGCTTTGCTTATTATATTATTATATTTTTGCGCTTGTCATACGCTACTTATTGATGATTTGGTAGCGCATATATGTAGGTATATTCAAATTATCTTGTAATATTCTGTTCATTAAATAACACAAAACTCCACTCTTGAAAAGGTGTTTTGATCTTTTGACGTCGTGTTAAGCGTGGAATGAAATGTTGATTTATGATGGTTTCCACACAGTTTTATTTGAATTAACTCTAATCACTATATTAAACTATTTGCATGCTAAATACCTAATCAAAGCTGTAATAATAATTTCTTGATTTACGACCATCTTGTTTTGACTTCTTTTCAAGTCTCGGAGGACCGATTGTTTATGATGCAATAACTGATGACTGGTCTTTAATTTTATTAATTATCGTTTTGGATTTTGGTAATCGGATAAAAAAATATAATTAATGAACGTTACCATTTTTCAATCAATAATTCTGTGAAGATGCGATCTTTGTCTAAGCTTTTTAGGAAGATGTGTGTAGGTCGATCTCGTAATATGACATCACAGGAAAGTTTGGATTCACTTTTTGACTTGTAATTTCTGCAAAAATTTTGCATTCGAAAAATTGATCCGAACCCCATTTGCAGCAGGAACATGCAAGGCTTTAGCTACAATTTACAGCTTCGTTGCGTTATCACCGGATGTTAAGTCTGTTGCTCACAGTTATTGTAAATCAACTTAAGAACAAATGAAATTACCCGCTGACCTTTGCCAGCACGTTTACCTGACCTTTATCCAGTAAAATATGTGTGAGAGCAGCTCTAAACCTCACGTAAAAATCAGCATCCACCGTTAGTAACTACGCATGATTAAAGTGGTGCTTTATCTTCCTTATGGGATCATTTGTCACACAGCTGTATCAATAATTGCTTATTAAATGGGCCTGAAAGAGTAACAAAAGTTACCGCGGGGACTAATTTCCCGAAGAAACGGAGCATTTGTCAGTTGTTTTATTTGAACCTTTCCCTCATCGTGATCCTAAATAGGGTATCATGAAAATTAATTTTTTAGAAACAAGCTGATATGTTTGAACACGTCTTGTAACATAATGTGTAACATGATATTTGTGTTGGTAGGTTTAGCACAGAACCAGTTTTGTTATTTTCGATGTTTTTTTTTAGCTTATTTTTCCGTTTGTTATATAAAAGTTATCTTACCAAATTCCACAAGGAATATTTTTTAAAGGTTATTTCAAGGTTTGTTTCAGCAGAAACAAATTTAAGTATAACGTTCGTGAAACATCTATGATTCTTCAGTTTTTTTTTGTTGATGTGATTGTCTTCAAAGTGGCACTTTTGCTGCTTTTTGTGCAATTTTTTTTAATGTCGGGGCCAATCGCTCATTTTTCTCTCACAAATCGGGTTCCATTTATCTTCTTGCTTTCATTCAATCAGACTTTGTCAAACTATAATCGCTATGTCAGAATTTAATTTTCTGGGCTTTGGATTATATTTTTTGCGCTTCATACATAATAATAGTTATTGTAATACGTGACACGAGGTTACTACATTTTCAATTCGGTGTTCATATTATAATCAATATGGTGCAGGTATAATATGTTGGAGCTATATTATTTATTTGTTTTATTTATTGTTTCGTAGACCCATTTCTCTTTCAAATAAATATTTTATTGGAAAAATATTATTTACTGTAACAAAATCGTCACATTTTAATATATTTTTTTAATAATTAATTTTACACTGATAAGAGGCACACGATAGTTTGTACAGATGACAGTAAAAATTAAATATTATTATCTTACCTGTTTTTTACTTGCATAGTGCTAGACATTCGGTAAATTTTTAATAGCAAGACTGGTCATGATTAATCTGCTGTCAAGAATAACAAGTTGTGGTTGACTATAAATAATTTTTTTGCAAGATTCGACGAACAGATGGAGTGCTTGCGGTTGGATAAAATCTTAAGATGATCAAGTATTACATAATACAAGCGTGCGGGAAAAAATGTAAAGCGATATTTTAACTGCAGATTTTAAATAACCATGAAAATAAATTCTGAAGAAACAAGATTCGTTAATAAATTTATTGCCTATAATCGAAAATTTTTACAGAAGCAAAATTATTGCACGCAATAAATAAATGCCATAAATTTTTTCTCATATAAATAAATTATAATATGTCTGACCAATAACAGTGTGTGGGCGTATCTGAGTGCAGTGGTATAGATTTGCGTTGACTTGGTTATACGCATGTATAAATCGATTTTTAAAAAGTTTTATTAAAGTATTATATTTAGGTAACATCTCAAACTGCAGTATAAAAGATGAAAATCTCGTTAACTACATCCACGATTTGTCAGTCATCTCTGTTTTCTCGATCACATGGTAGATGTATATATTATGTATAGAAATAAAATTGTGATATGCGAATAATATTGGAACAACGAAGTAGTGTTAGAATTTTGTATATATACTATAAGTTAAAAGATAGATGGAATTTAAAACGTTTTTCATGTTCTAATAAACTTAAAAGCCGTTTATTTCCTAGTAGTTCGAACCGTGACTATTTCGTATTATCGCTCAAATCAAATCTAGTTTTAAATAATGCCTGTTCATTTCGAATTGACCCAAAAATGTTGCCGTATTCAATTTTGTAGTGTATTTTAAATCAACAAATTCAATCAGATAACAAAGATTGGAGACGAGTTTTGTTTTATAGCGGTGTGTTTTCTAAAAAACATTGAAAAAAATTTAGGTAATTTTTATACTTATTTTTAGAAGTATATGTATGTTAACTGCATGTTTTACAAAAGTGTGTAGTTCGAAAACTAATTTTATTTTAGGAAAAAAAAAACAGATACATATAGTTCTTCAGAGAGTATTTTGTTGTCTAAAAGATANNTGATTTTTATTCTATTCTCCTTATGGACATAACTATTTTCGTTTAGTTCAAAAAGGCTGATGATGGTCATTGGCCGAAAACGTTTCCTAAATAAAATGTGGATTTAAAGAATAGACTTCGTCATTTTTACATTTTTTCAAATATTAAAAACTCTTCGTTACAATGGTCTAATTCTTCAAGAAAATTCGTTTTATAATTACTGCAATCCATGTGAGTTTCTTGTTAATTTTACTAATTGACGAGTGCGTTTTAAATGTTTTTTTTCACCATTTGTAATTTTGGAGTTATTTTGTGTATTAACTTTGAGGATTGAACGACATAGTATGCTGTTGGTATTTAATAAATTTGAAATATTGTACAATGTTTTAATGTTTAGGTATATCCACTTTTTATACAGAGAACTACAAGTTAAATTGTGCGAATTTTTACAATGACCGTTAAGATGGGATTCAGCAAGATTTTAATATTTTCGTATAGAAATGTTTCCGGGCCAATAAAATCGTTTCAATAACAAAAATGTATGTAACGGTAACGAAGTTACCTACAGTGACTCGGTTAAGTCGAATGGTAAAGCATAAAACAATTATGTGTTGTTATATCGGTAAAAATTACTGCAATATCTTATAATTAATAGAAAGGAGAATTATATGAGGTCCATTGCCAACTGCAATATTTCTGCTACTTGTGAAAATGGAAAAAAATTGCGGAAGTTGCATGGTGTAACATTTTGATTATGTAAAATTTAATTCAGGTTTTGTTTGCTTATTTCTACGAAGATTAGGTATATTTTAAAAAGTATCCTGACTTCAGGAATGTTTTCACAATAGCGGATAAGCGATTAGGAATTTTTTTCCGATAAATGCTCATTCGAGGGCAATAATTATCTGTCAGCTCTGCAGAGTGTATTCAGCATTTCCATGAAAACCAAAAATGTGTAAGATCCTTAATGAATTCTGAAATTTAAACAGAATTAGAATTTCGCTAAATTACGATTTTGTGTTAATTAGGATAACGTAAATAATTCTTTTTTTCAAATTCAGTATACTATTAACATTGTTTACCTCTCGTGATGGATAACGAGCATATTTTAGATAAGGAAACTATTATTGGTAATTTTATCCTTTAATGAATCGGATTTGATGCCTCAGTAGTCATTGTTTAGTTACTGTAATTAGTGTTTTGTGATTTATAGTGAACATAATCCACTAATAATAAGCCGAGTTTGTCTGACAGATATTAATTATTATTGATTTAATTACTGTTATCTATCCTGTGCTACAACATTGAAAAATTTGATGTAACGTTACTGCATCGCTCTCTTAAACATCAATTTCTAATAAGTAACATAGTATTAGTTGCAAAAGATTCTATTTTATAGTTTTAAGTTCGCCATCGTTTTTTGTGTATTTGAAAAAAATAAAGTTGAAATTAAATATTGACCCCATGAAATCTGTAATATTTAGTACAAACTTTACTTTAGTGCAAGTAGTTTCTATAATGAACAAGGTAACAACTGAAGTACGAAAAAACATGTTTTTTTTATTAGCTGGGGAATTCCCCACATATTCGTAACTTTGTGATGTAAATCAACTTCTAGTATGTAAGCAGATAAGCTGACGTTCGAAGCACACATGAACGCCGAATTTTTTGCTGACACGTGTTCTGTATGCAAAGCATTTAAAAAAAAAGCACCTGCTTAACTGAAAACAAAGTGGATATGAATACATAATTACGTTACACAAAGTTAATCAATTTTAGCATTTTAATATCTTTGATGGTGGTAATGTATATTCCATTTATTTATACCTTGCACCATCTTTTTTAGAATTTTTCTCATTTGTCCGAATAATTATTACAACGAAAAAAACTTAAACCTGCCAACCTATTGATTTTTCTAATAATTCTTTTATGAATGAACTTGACCGAATCGTTGAAATCGTGGTACACACTTTGGTTTCTATTCCAACAACAGTTTGGTTTATGCATGTTTTATATTATAATAGGATTCGGTACCGCTATGCTGCGTAAGCGGAAATATTTTTCTTGTTTGAACACCAATATGACTATTTTTGTGGTGTATTGAGGTATAACACTATTTTTATTTCTTGGAAAAAATAATTAGTGAAATCATTGAGTAGGAGTTGAGATTTGTAAAATCTTTAATTCATCAAGATTTGCAACTCGTTAACCTTCCGTCATAAATATTCTACTATGTTAATTAAAGAAGAATCGATTTCGAATTACCGGTAATCATTGTGGATATTATTCCTGTTATCCTTGTATTAAATTACTCTTACTACAATCAAAGAAGTAATGTCAATAGAGTGCTAGACAAGTGTAATTATCAAACACCTTGTCTGTATTTGAGATAAGGGATAGTTCCATTAAATACTGCTTATAATGAAACATTCTACCACCGAATCTGTTTTTTAGAGTAATCACATCTCTCCCTTCATTTTTCAGAAATAAATATTCGGTCGGTTTTTTTATGAAGAAAAGTATTGTTTGAAATCATAATTCACAAGCGAACAAGGTCTGACAGTTGACTTTCAATACTATCTCTTACGAATTTAGTACATGACTTATTTATTTAAATTTACATTTTTTCCGAAAGTATAATTAAGGAAATTTCTTTAGTGAACGGTGTTCTCTAATTATTGATTTTAAGCTTTGACTGTAACTTGAATGTCGATAATTAATGAAAGGATAATTAATGTCATTTGTTTCGAGAACGCTGATTACAAATTTGGATGAATAATATCAACTTTGTTTACGTTGTGCATTGTCATACACAAAAAATATCAAGTAGAAATGTAATATTTTATTTTNNGAATTCCCAGTGTTCAGCACTAAATTTTTGTATCATCCGTTTGGGTGTATTCCTTCAAGACCGATTGTATTTTCAGAATCATTTTTAAAAATCATGAATTTTTTAGAAAGTTGCAAACAAAAGAGTTGTAACTGAATTTTAATTTATTCGGGTTTTACAGCGTTTTCAAAAGAGCGCTAGATGACGTCAAGTGTGCCTCGGACATGCAATCCGTCGATGGAAGTTGTTACTTTATCAACACAATAAACCGGGGTAAGTGACAAACTCCGTTCACAAATTTCATGTTCAAGACATAGTTGGCGTCGTCTAATGCCGTTTAGAAAACACTGCAAAAAGCAGGACGATTCAAGGATGTAAATAAAATAATCGAAGTACATTGGTTTTTCAGGACTTAATTTCAAACATTGAATTGTAAAAATACATAATATGCACCGGTAAGAAGTTTGCGATGACATTTAGCGGCGATTTTTATTACTATGTATAATATTAAAAAGGCAGCAGAAATTTACCGAAAATTGCTGAAAAATGGTAAACCTTAAGATAATCTGATAATGAGAATTTTCCTTTTTTACTACCGTGCGATCAAAAAAAAAGAATCAAAGCAAGCCATACACTTAATTGTTAGATTGGCAAACCTGCAAAATTGACATGTTAGTTGATTGACATTAGTGTCGCATTTAGAAAAGTTAATCCAATCTTGNNCCAATGTAACAACTAAATTCTTTGATTTCTTGCTTTGATTTCTTTTTTTTTTTCAATCGCATGGTATTATTAAAGCCCGATGTATGTTAAAACTAAAAGCAAATGTATTGCACAAGTGAAACCTGGGTTGGAATTGTGAAAAATTGTGAAATTATAAAAAGTTCAAAAACCCATGATTAATACTTCTAACGCCAATATTTTCTTGTTACTGAAGAAATTAATTGGTACAATTATTAGTATTTTCATAGTGGGTTTTAGATATAAAAAAGTTTAAAATATCACCCTTACATATTTATTATTTATCTAATTCAACTTGAAAATGGATGGCAGTGGTGACCAAATAACTAAAGTACTTCGTTTTAAATCACTAAAAGCAGTAATCTAAAAATTTAAAAACTCGATTACAGTTAGCCTTCAAAAATGTAAAAATTATAAAACTCCGAATTTTTCTTCGGTTACCATCTACGAAATAAAAGTGCAAGACATGTCTCGGAGGTCGTTGTATGTAAATTTAAGTGAACGGATAATGGTGTGCTTACACTGTGCACAATTACGTATTTTATCATTAATAAATACTTATTTTGGGTTGTCTAACATTATCGTTTTTTTGTCCGAAATTGTAGATTTTGCAGCTAAAAGTTTATTCTTAAAAAAACACTTCAATCAAATAAAATTAGCAGTTTTCTGATCAAAGCTCAGATATTTAGATCGTATAAATTTGATGATGTCAACTTCACTGGGTGGTCCAAGCAGTTGAAGGCGTTGAAATTATTTAGTGCTTATAGTTCAAAAGCAAACTCTATAATGCCGCAGTTTCAGTGAAGATATTTGCATTTCATTTTCAGTCAATAAACTCGAGTTGTTTATACGACTTCTAATCAAGATTCGTTTTTATTCATCTCTCCGGTTCAACGGTAGTTCAACAAAGCCATCTGTCATCGCGGAAAGTTTCTGTGTCAATAAATTGAGCGATCAAGATTCTTGAGGTTTTTAACACTTGGGTTCATTAAAGCTTTATATGGTTTAGAATGTTTTTTGAGTGTTCCACTCCGTTTCGGTTCCGAATGTTTGAATATCCAAAGTATGTCACAAACAAACAGCTTTAAAAAACTCTTGATTCAATGCAACAATAGTTATTTACCAGACGTGTTCGGGAAATTAATTTTCNNCACATAATTCAAATTTATTTAAAAATAAATAATTTGATATTATTAGTATTTTACTATTTACTGAGTTGGTAACACCAGTCGCATCTGGCACTGCGTTGTAACTATGTCGCTATGGTTTGAAATTTGAAAAATTGTACCATCATTTTGTAATTTTCTGATATAATTTCTCTGGCAAAGTAAAAAGCACCGCAGTGCTGGAAATGCGTTTTTCCATGCGTCGAGAACAATCCTAAAATACCTATTTTGAGGTTATGAGTACAAAAAGGAAATAAACATGTTTCCTGGACTGGGTACTGCATGTTGAATAATTAGACGTTTGCACCGAGCTGAACTGTTTCGAACTGAGTGATTTCGTACAGCTCAAACACGAGTAATTATTTAGGATTGCTCTCGTGTACTAGTGAGTAATTGCAGTAGCGGATAATTTATTGTGTTTATTATTGACTGTGGTATATAGTGTGGTATATAGTGGGTGTGCGAGTGGCAAATGAGCAGAGTGTTATGTGTCGTGTCGGACCCACGTGCTGCCATGAAAAGAACAATGATTGCACGCGACCTACCAGTTGATGTGATAAATGCTGTTCCTAACTCCGTACATGTTCAGGAAATGACCTGGAGAATTGCTATTAATCCGATGGCTACGGCACTGTCGTTGTTATATATGCCCAGCTGATTGCTGCAATTTCATTTGGTAATGGAAAATGTTTGCCATTTCTTTTTTGCTAATCCCTGGAAGCGGAACATTTAAAATATTCATTTGATAAATGCCAATCTTAGTTTTATTCATTTATCACTTTCTGAAACCCTGGAAGATTAATATTACCTTAAAAATGCGAACCCGAGATGAAGACGTATCTCATGTTTTCGGATCCAGTTCGAAAAACTGCTTGTAAAAAATTTATTTTGATAAACTCTACTTGCTGTGTTCATAGCGTATTATTTTTACAGATGGCAAGCGCAAAATTTGTTATTGTAAATGTCAGTTGCATTTATTTGTCTCAGTTTCAGTTTTTAAGTTGCCGCCTTTCATTGTAGCCGATTGGCAAACACAACTAAATCAATCAAACAGTTGTTTAACAGTTTGATATATTATTTAATTTTGACTCATTTGACACATGCAAAATGTATTTGTATTATTATTATTTTTTTAATGGTAAAAAAATGACGAATAGATATTTAATGACTACAAAAACACCTTGGATCATTTGAATCGAAATTTTATAGTGAACACATTGTATGCTATGGATTATCCCAAAGAATTCGTTGTACTAAATAAAAAATCTTAATGATACACTTTTGAAATTCACAATTTTTAGTTTNNTTTATTATTTACTGCTTTTATAATTTGGTCGATGAACAATTTAAGATCGTGACATTTGGTGAATTTTTTTACAATATGTCACCAACAGATAAAGTTCAATTGAGATTTTTTGTTTTTGATCAAATATACAAGATGAAGTACAAAAAATAGAGCCTAGTCGTCAGCGTCATTCAGCTTACTTTGTGTCAAATTCATTGATCTGACAAAAGAAATATGTTTCTTATGATGGTGCATTTTTTAAATATTTTTGAAATGCTTTGTCTGTTTTTATTGTTATTTAAATTTTGGAAATATTTTATAAGACGCTACAGTCCGTCAACTAACTTTACAATCTTTGACAGGTTTACTTGTGAAAGTATCCATCATACATTCTCTGATACAAAATTAATTTGTTCTTTAATAGAAGATTTAATTAAAATTATTGTGCATTAGCTAACATTTTAACATATATTAAAACCTAATTAAACAGAACTAAATATACTTTCTTCAAAACAAAACAAAAACTTTAAGTTTTAGATGTCAGATTATAATAATTTTGAAATCTATGGTACGTTAAAATAAGATATTTTTGTTTCATCAGTATATAAAACTTTTTTTTGTTTAGATGCATAACGTATTGTTAGAGATTGAGTAATAATTCTTTGATTAACCTAGTGATCAATAATTTTTAAAAAAGAAATGTAGCATGAAACGACACAATTGGCATATGATTATGCGTCATAATTAGATGTTTCGTATATGTGAGTTTTGTTACAAGAGACAATAACTTATTTTAAATAGTGCAATCTATATTAGCCGATATTAAAGCACCAAATAACTTAATTTATTAGTAAAGATGTTACATAAGCCTCATTCCAAAATCATGTGCATTGAGCAATTTAATTCAAACTGTGAGCTCTATATAAATTGCAACCCACGCCCCACGGCTAAATGTAGGTATTTATAATTTTGGAATGAGGTTTATTAAAATGTTGTAAAGTAAATCAAATTGAATATGTTGTACCTTAATAATTTATGGCAAAATTCAAACTTAAATCTTCTGTTTTTTATGACTATGTTGCAAAGAGGATTTATATTGAAAATATCAAAAAAATAAATTGAAAAAAAAGATGTT
>QDEB01042337.1:216-17254 GCA_004193795.1 Asbolus verrucosus | reverse complement strand
TTTTTAAATAATTTTAAGTTATTCCTTACAAAAAACTTTGTATCTAGCTTTTTCGGCAAAAATTTTCCTGCATTCGCAGTGCTCATGCGGAAAAATTAATTTCCCGAACACGTTAGGTAAATAACTATTTTTATTTATGAAACGATTGGTCTGTGGTCATGTAACGCAGAAAAAATTATGTATACAATGTAGGATACTTGTTAAAAAGATTTAATTAATTCCCTTTGAACTTCTACAAAAAAGGTAAAATTTCAAATAGTGTTGTTAGCAATTATATATTTTTTTAATCTTCTATCATCATAAATATTCGTTTTTTATTATTAGGAAAAATGTTTTTAATATTTGACAAAAGCAAAAAATTATTTTGCTGCACTGTGAGTCAGGAAGGTTTTCAAAAATTGCAAGAAATTCCGAATGTAAGGTGTAGTTTGAAAATAAAATTGACATCCTTTTGAAGACACAATGGTGAAACATAAGAGAATTGACAACTTTATCAAAAACAAGTATATATTTTTATTTCAAGTGGTGAAAACTGCCTATGACAAATCAGCGACATGGTAGACAGTTTTAGCAAAAGTTCTTAAACATTTTGACCCTATAATCTCAAATTTTGCATTCAATCGAATTTATTATTTTCATTCCTCATTCCTGTTACAATTATTGTATGCATCTTGACAAGTAACAATTTCGCAACAATAAGATCTTTTAACAAAATCGAAACTGAGACTGTGGTTAAAATAGCATTTGGTTTGAGATATCCATTTCAATATTTGTTTTAAATTCTTTTGAAATGGGACATATGCATTACCATTATTATGTTTCAACAAAATCCTTTGGGGTTTTCATTCTTCGAACTGTGCAATCTTCTCCCTCAGTAGAGTCCATGTATTTGCAGTCGACAAATTGTCCCTGCAGGCAGTATTTTACAATTTGAATGGCATCTAATTTCTTCCAGAATGCTTAGCCCTTGGCGCCCGGTGTTTGCTTCGGTTGGAATGGACTCTGTGCAAAAGCGTATAATCAAAAACCACATGAGCCAGTTAATGCGAAGATGTTTTGGCGGAACGTGATTGGTGGTAAATTAGAATGCGTCGGAGGCATGGAGGTGTGCACCGTGCGGGCTGTTACCGGCATGGAGTTGTTGGAGTTACAGTCACGCCATGTGGGGCTCGTATTGATCCTTTCAATAGAGCCGGATACTAACTGTGCCCGTCTATACACCGAACTAGGAAGTGTTGACACTTGTGACTTATGGTATTACATTATATTTTATTAGTTTGGGGAACTTGTCCGACAAAAGGGGGTTACAAACTGTGTGCATTTTTTACAGCGTCCAACAAAGGATTTCCTTTAAAGGACGTCCGTGACCAGCATTCTAATCCAGTCTCAATTTGCTCGATCTAAAATGACCAAAATCGTCTTGTGGCGGCCAATCATGTAATTTTCCCTTACGACTTCACATCTTTCTTACAAATTGCGAAAGACTTAGATATATGTTAATTGTTTTTATGTTGTGTTTTCCAACGTCTCGGGTATTGCATGTTTTATGAAATTGTCAGGATTATTTATGTTTTTGTGTTTTAAATTGCCTGTGGTCATGTAACGTTGAAAAAATTATGTATACAATGTACGATACCAGTTAAAGAGATTTAACATTAATTCCCTTCGAACGTCTGCAAAAAAGGTAAACTGATATTTTCTGCCTGGAAGCTGATTATATGAATTGTCTAATAAAAGAAAAAACCAAATTGAGCAACTCGAGCTGTTACGCAATTTTCTCGTCAAGTGAGGGAGTTCAAGTTAATCTTTAATGATCTTAATTGGACACAGGGGAAAAAATAAAATACACGTTATAATAAACTTCGCTAATAAAATGGTACGAACGTGGACAAATTAAATCCGGTCTAAAAGACGAGCGAACGTTACCGTCGAAATATTTACAGCTTTGTTTGCAAGCTCATAGTACAGCAACAAAACGAGTTTTATTTGCACGATTTAAACTTCAAAAAGATACACAAACGCAGGAAAACAAACTACAACCATTAGGGGTAATTTTAGTGAAATACTCGATTCCAGTATATATCGAACAATTGCAGGAAATGCAACCAAGTGTTTTCAAGTTATATATCGTTCAACTGACCCTTAACTAACAGAGGGCGAACACGAATTTAATTCCTCTGGAAATTCGCCAAGTCGTTGTATCATTGTGCTTAGCCTCTTGTTTACCCTTCATTTCTCGCTATTATAGTTTCTGTGATGTTGCCTTTGCCAAAATGCGACAAGTTCAGTATCCAATCACAATTGGACGTATTTCACCATCGACACCATTTTTTTTAGGATATATTGATTATCACGTTCATGACACTTTTTTTTTCAACAGACAAGAATATTATGTTCATCATTTCACACCATCACGAGAGCAATCTGATCATCCATTATCTGAAAAAAGCCCGTCCGCTTTGATAATGGATGGTCAAATTAAATTATCTTAGTGTGAGGGTGCACTGTAACATTCTGAGTGATAATCTATTTTAAACTAGGTTAAAACTCGTCGGATTTTTTTTTCCTTAAAATACGAAGTGGAAAGATGTTGAAGAAAATTAAAAAATTAAAAATTAAAGCAAGTATCAAAAATTTTCAAGGAAAGTGTCAGGAAGGAACAGCTGTTGTAAAAACCTAGAGGAGACTAAAATGATCAAGCTGGACAAGAACGCAAGAAATTACGAAAAATACAAACGTCAAAGGAAATCTTACTAAAAGCTAAAGCAATTACGTGAGAAGAGTTTGGAAAGGGAGTAGGTACTCCACGAATCGGAAAAAAGCTAAGTAAGAAGAATATTTCAAAGAAATAAGGAGAACAGACAAAAGAAAGCGAAAAACGAAAAAGTTAAATCAAAAAGAAAATGATATATGAGGAAATGGAACGGCACCCACTAAAGTTTTTATATAATCGAACCGCAAAGGACTCTTATTACTCATAGTGTCAAGAAAACATTATCAAACAATTCTAGGAGAGAGGTTAGGAGAAACAAGACCACATTTTCATCAAGAATACAGCACTTGTATATCTAAAACTGTCACCGGGGCAGAAAATAAACTTTCTGTGCGATATTTGAGAGAAAAGAGAACTAATGGAGGTGAAAAGTTTGTACAATAAATATGTAAGGGCTGAGTCGAGTATATTCATAATCAGAAAAAATGTAAAACAAAATTTTTGTCAGCCCTACATTTACAGAATTATTTTTTATTAAAAATTTGATGATAATGTAATAAATTATTATTTTAATTCCAATTCTTTACGGGAGAATATCCCTCGGGAGGCTGAGTGAAGGTATCAGACCACCATCCTCTTTCAAATGGCGTATGTGCCATCAGAAAATCTATTACAAAAATTTCTCACAGCGCTGTTTTGAACTGTTTGTTATGCTGTGCATGTATGTTCCCGTATCGAAACAAACTATGAAATCAATGAAAGAAAATTGGATAACTTATAAAAACTCGACGAACGTTTTTAATATTCACTAAAATTAAACGAAAAAGAAAAGTCGAACTTTAAATTACACACAGAAAATAATGGAAGTTTTTCAAAATTAAACAACTTCTAAATTGTGTCTTGATATGGAAAATGTAAATAATTAATGTTAATTTCAAATTTACCAGACTCTGAAAAGTGGACTGTAATTTCAAAATAACATGCCTTTGTGAGAAAATTTTAGTTGCTGCATAATAATTACCGAAGGAACAGTTGTACATTCATATAATCAGAGGGAGAAACGGGGAGAAAAATAAAACGCTGTAGTAATTACAGTGTGAAATTTTCTTTTTCCGCTTTTAGCACAATGTTTTTGTATGTGGATTAATTTCGTGATTAAGCAATTCACAAGTGACTAGTTTTCGCACAAATCTACTTCCAACGTATATTCTACAGGGTTATTATAAATGTTTTCAACATCGCAGTGTGCTGCGGAAATTTGCCGCCTGTTGTATCTATACTACTATTTAAGGAAAATTGATGTCTTGAAAAGGACTCTTGCTGTCTTAACTAACTCGGAACACCGTAGTTTACATTTTGAAAAATGATAAACAATGAAAACTGCAGCGAGTAACAAGTGCAAGATTTAAATTCTAGCACAAATTCAGACATTGAGAGGCGGCAAATCTATACAGGTAACTGCGATTCTAGAAGCATTTGTGACTACCCTGTGTAGACAGACATTGGGGGAATGTTCATGCAGCATTAATAAGTTTTATTTAGACGTCCGTCCGTTAAGAAGTTTCGACATTATCGATGTTTTAATTGGATGTTAAAATGGCGTGAGCGATAAGCCCGCTCAAACATGCAGCTTTATTAAGTTGAAATAATATCAGAACATTTTTATACATTATAAATGCAAATACCCCTCCGCGTTGGGAATTTTAATGTTTTTCAGAGTCACGATTGGTATTTCTCTTTTCGTTGATAAAACGTAATCTTGGTGCTTAACTCTTTTGGGGCAATCATCACTCGCTTGTTCTCCCGACTGAGAACCGTATTGCATTTGCATTTTTAGTGGTATTACATATTAGAAACGAAATTCATAAATAATTGATTTCTGTGTCGTCTTTAAGAGATTACAATGTTAGAAATTTGCATATAAATGCGGCTTAGTTGATCTATCGCGGTCCTTCTCAACATCGCTACTGTATTTACATTTCATTACTTACGGTTTGAGGTCATGAATAATTTGACAATGTTATTTTATGTGAATAATGTAAATTGTTGTCTGTTTTTAGGTGTATCGGTTTCTCAAGTCAAAGATTCAAGTTTTTTCTATTTATAAAAATCACGGTTGTTATAGTTATGTCGAAATCAAAATAACTGTAATGGAAAACATACATTCGTAAGATTTTCAACAGATGCCGGTTATTATAAAAATTTATTTCTGTATATGTTTGAAGTTTGCAGCTAAATTCTGAATAAATTTCACGCCGAAATCAGCCCCCAGTTGTATTCGGCTCCAATTTTGACACGAAGTCGGCATGAATGGGATATTTTTCTGTCAATAACATTTACTAATTACCAACAACGAATCACAACAAATTTCGGTGTAATTGTGTTATAATTCCGTCTGCAGCGACGTAACGTCTGTTATTCCAATAAATAAGGGAATTAAATAGCTTACATTTCGTAGCAGACCGAGGTGAATTGTGAATTTTGCGAATAGTTGGAGTTTCTCTCTGTCGTACGTGTTTTTTCATTTGAGCCGTACGTCTCTTTGTTTCCTCTTTGCTCTTTGTACGGGAGAGCTTCAGGAAATAATTAATTTTTAGGTTCGTCTTTTCAAATGTCTTTTTCAGCTCTTGCGGGTTTTTGATTAATGGATTGTTGTTGATCTAAAGTCACAACTAATTTCCTTGAGTGAATGCGTCTGCGAGGAACGGTTCGGTCTCTGCCAGATTTTTAATGTCTTTGTAAATTAACGACGGAAGAAACTCTCGAGATATTGCCTAATTCATTTTTGTCGTATTCTTAATCGAATTATTCCGAAGACGTGTAGGGTTTTTCCCCGTTCGTTCCGGAATTGCATAATGGAAATATATAGGTGCCAGATTGACAGACCGAAATCTACGGGGACACAAACGTTCCATTTTCAATAACACCTCTTGTGTGTGTGTGTGTGTGTACCCCGGACATGAGATTCCACTTTGGTGCGGTCAAACGGCAGTCATTCAGCTCACCTTTCACTGCAATATGCTGCACTGGATTTTGACATAATGAGGAAGGCGAGCCCTCTTGCAATCGACATGGCCCAAAATAACCCTTCAAAAGCATGTTCGCAGGAAAGCTTCTCGCTTTTCAGTTCTCACCGTGAAAATAGACCTCGTCAGAAAAGGAACTCGAACTCGAGATTTACCACCGACTTGGATGTAATCTACAAGACCACAATGAAGCTAATTAGGGTGCCAACACGCTAAATTTCCACAATACTCGCAATTAGGGGCGTTGTAGTAATTGTAATTTTGCATCTTTTGAAAGAGTGCGATATTAATTTCAATACGTGGCGTATCTTGGATAATAATTTGAAACTCGAAGGCACGCACGTGTTAAATAGTCGAGGCTAAACTGACATGAGTTTGTGAAATTAACATTACAAGCACGTCAGACATGCATTTAGCATTACTCTTTGTGAAAGGACTTGAAATACATGCCTGTTTCTTATGACGCCTTCGTTACAGTTTAATTGCCAACTTTACAGTGTAATCGTAGCACTAATCAGATTGCTGATAAGATAATACCACTTTTAGTCAAAATACAGATTAACATGAAACTCTGTGAATTTATTAAATTGCGGAACATAACTGTCAAATAATTTTTTTAAATTAACGTTTAAAACGCAACTCCACATGTCGTCACACTTACATTAAACTCCGCAATATAAAGCCAAGAGTTAGATGTTATTTTGATTTAAATATGACTCTTTAAAAGGCCAAATGTTTTAACTGATCGTGGAACGTTCCTTTGAAATGTTTTATCAAAGACACGTACTTGACTGTTTTTTTCCTAGATTTCTATCAAAAAATGAAACAGAAACCCGCATTTACAGAGAGTTGTTTTGAAGATTAACGTTCCTTTATGTCGATATAATACATAATTGAAATAAAAATGTAAACAAGTTGTGGATAAGTGACAAAATTTCGGTTATTTAAATATCGATAAAAATTGATCTTTTATGCATGCTCGAGAGTCAGAGATATTAAAGGGACCGGGCATTGCCTAATTATTAAAGGAAACCCGCCCCCGTAATTTCATATTGAAGTTTGATTATGTTCGATTTGGGTGAAATATTTGAATTTTTCATTTGCCCGTGTCT
Source organism: Asbolus verrucosus (assembly GCA_004193795.1). NCBI lineage: Eukaryota > Metazoa > Arthropoda > Insecta > Coleoptera > Tenebrionidae > Asbolus > Asbolus verrucosus. The sequence goes on along the minus strand of QDEB01042337.1, from coordinate 10,403 downwards.
ACGAATGGTCTTTGATACAGAAGTGGCACGCAATTATAGAACCTTTTTTTACAATTTTTTTTTTCTTTTTAATTTTAGAACGAAGTATTTGTTGATTACGCTACCGTTGAGGCAAATGAAACCGCTTAAGAAACAGAGGTCCGTTGGTATTCGCTTCTATTTTGTGTCATCAGGCGAATAATGAAACGGCGATCTCACTTTTATTGGTTTGGAGAAGTTTATTTTGTCATGGTACATCCGGCTTTTATTAAGAGTTATTTTCCCATCCGACATTTGATAGAGTGTACTTTTTTGTATTTGTAGTTTTCGCCCTATGTGAGTGCCATAAAGATAATTCACAGAACCTTTTAAGGATAAATTTAATTTATTGCCAGCAACTTCAAAAATTTCTCTTCATCCGGCGTAACAGTTGTTTACAATCAGTATTCCAGTTTTCCAGGGTCGCTTAATGGATTTTTGTGTGTTGATATATTAGATACAGAGCGGAGTTTATTAAGAATTCATGAGCACAAGCGAATTATGGCCATCGAAGGAGCACTAAATCGAAAATTATCATCTTGCATCGTGGAATACAGAAATCGGAAGATGCAAGCGTAAGCAAAACGGATTCAATTTGTTACAGAGTTGGTAGTTTTCTCTCGCTTTAAGAGATAAGTGATGAAAGTTTTCCATTTTCAAATTAGTTTAGCGCTGCCCTCATTGGGTTCCGACGTTCCACTTTTCCAGGTGTGAGCGTTAAATTCAAGTTATTTTTAAAGTAATTTTGTGTTTTTCCTGGTCGATAAATTGAATTAAAACAGGGACAGGGATGTTTTCTCTGCGATACACGGACAGTTCAGGTTTTTTCTTTAAGATTGTTTTCGCAGAAAATATCTTTTAGACCAAATAAGCTCTTATTGGCTTTATGTCATAATCGAATGTTTTCATCAGAGTCAGCTTTTTTTATACGGAACCTAGATACAGATTCAGCTAGGGCGAAAGAAATTCAATCGAGCCGGGGGTTGTTTTGCAAATACGTTGAAATTAAATCCATTTGTGCCAATATAATGTTGAGGTTCCAATCTGGAGAAGGGACATAATGCTCATCATGTTTCCATTGAGACCATAATGAATAGCTAGTAGCCTGTTCGGATTTTAGCTGAATTAGCTGCATTGATATAAATAACTGTATATCTGGAACGTCCCCGCATGGCTATGTATGCAAGTGGCGTCGTCGTCAATTGAAATTCTCAGTATGGCGTAATAGATTGGGGCAACGGTAGTCCGAGTTTGCATCTCTCTTATTACCGCAATTTGCATCACGCGTGTGAATATGTCGCAACTCGTTACAGAATAATGCACTTCTCTGGGGCGAGCTGGACAAAGAATCGCGAGCTGTATTGATTATTTGATTCGACGGGTCTCGGATTTCGTCAGTGAGCCATACAGATTGCAAAAAACACGCTGCCATTTATGGCTCATATGCACACGCCATTGGCGACTCGTTATCCATCACCCGTCGCCGAATAAAAACGCACTTTAAACCCGGCTCCTACGCCCATAAATCCATTGTTGCGGACGCAAGTGTATTGTGGGTTGCATGCACAGCTCCAGAATCGAAAAGTTCGGGATTGAGACGGTCGTAAAAATTAGTTTATTTACATCGGCTCGCATTTATAAAGTCGGTGAGAAGGCCCCTCAAAAAATCGGTATTGAAATCTATTTAGCCGAGGCATTCGACGTGACAGGGGAGCGGTGCGGTTAAAACTTCGCGAGCAAATCCGTCCATTTATGAATAATAGGTGAATACAGTTGTACGGAATGATTTAAACTTCTTCCCGAGTTGCAATAATGGCGCTACATTTCGCCTAGTTTTTCGCAGTTGTCACAATTATGTCATTGTCGACGATGGAGTTTGAGCTCGACGCCGGTTGGCTTACAATTTGGATCTCGAACGGAATTGTTCATGCTAAAAGCAAGAGCGTTAGTTGGTGTTCTGAAGTGTTTAGGGCTTTTTCTTTCACTTCTGACTACTTTCCTTCGCAATTTAACGTTTTTTTTCGCAAAGCTTTTACTAACGACGTTCCGAAATTTAACTCGGCCGACTGAAAGTTCTTATATCTCCCCATGCTTTAACAAAGCCAGCGATGCTACAAAAGGCGACAGGATTAGAGGAATTCGGATTCTGTAATTTAAAATCTGATTTATTCTGCTTGCAATTCCGCTGCATTAAATCTGTTGGTTTCATCTAATGGAAATCAACCGTAAAGGGATTTCAGGAGATTATATTTTACGTTTTATTGTCCTTGTTACATCTTTCTTATTGATTAATACGTCTTCAGAAGTTGCTGCCCCGTGGAGAATAAATTTCAAACCCAATCGACGAATTGACACTCCTTTTCCGCTCCTGATTATTGCATTCAAGCAAATAAACGCGATTCTGTTAAGTGTTTACACATTGCTCATTACCAACGATGTTGTTTCAAATTATTTTCGCAAGATGAATGCAAAGACGTGTGTGTTTGCATGGAATTAAATCGAAAAAGCATGAAGATTGGAGAAAATTTCAAAATACTCTTAAAGAAGATTCTTAATTTTTCAATTATCATTGAAAATCGATGTAAAACGGTCTCTTGTGTTATTTCGACATTTTTGTATAAATAGAAAATGGAATTTTTTTATCAAAAGAAATATGGAAAAATAAACAGGCGGTTGTTACCTTCATGTTAATGTCAAACATTTCGTTGAAAATACTTTCAAAAAACTTGCTTTGAAGTTTTGAGTGATTTTATTTTACGTACGTATATTTAATTTGGCTTTCAAAAACGTAATCTGCGCTATTTTCGCTTCTGAAAATAACCGTTTCTAACCACTTTTTGTTGTTTATTGTTGTAGAATTTGCTTGGGTCCCTTAACGTCGTTGGTTGGTATGCTTGACCTTTTACCCACTTGTCCACGCAGTTAAGTGATATTCATGTTACGACTTGATTCTCTGAAATGTAACATAACTCCTTTTATTTGGTTATATTGTTTGAAGAGAAATTCTGTCGTTAAACTGATTTTCAAACATTAATTCGTCACTGTATTTTTGGAATTACTGCGTTCATGTGTTGAATATTTCGTAAAATTATTCACCTTGTTTCCTGTTAAATTTAACTCTTTATTTACACTTTTATTACTTTCTCGTCCGTATTTGTTTACTTCTTCAATTATAGCTGAAGTGTTGTTAAACTTTTGTTTTAGTAAGAAATTCCGATTTCCCACAACGGTACTTTCTGTTGTGATGGTCATTCACTGCTTTAAAATTTTCGCAATTTATTTACTTTAAAAAATTGCTCCTAGCAGTAGACGCATGAAACGTTACTGTTATTTTTGTTGAAGGTCGATTTTGTTTATATCATCAGAGTACTATTTACCTAGCGCAATATTTACTACACTTTCACTTATAGACATGACGACTCGTAGATGTTTAAGATAATGTTGCGTGAAAAACAGTTAAGCTACGGTACTTATACATCGAGATCTATTCCTGGAAATTTTTATGTCTACCTATCATTACCTGGCGCCATGTTTTGTGGATTCGTGATTCGTCAATGTCAACATCGAAGAATGTTGATGTACTAAAAAGTTGTGTTACCATCCGACGGACAGGTTCTTGCGCAATTATGTAAACTTAGTATACATGTAAAGCAAAAATCATCGGTAATATGTCGCCTTTTCCAAAAAAAAAATATATATATATATATCACAGTGGATGAACATGACCCTTACGTATACACATCCTCCCACTGTAAATGTGTGGTCTGTGCAGTGGAAATATTAATAAGTAGAATTAATAATTACATGTCAACTCCGGAAACCATGGAACATTTGTTACCGGAATTATGGATGCTCGTTTCGATGGAATAGATAAACAAGGTGGTGGACAGCATACTAAGGAGGTCCTTGACAGTTACAAATATTTTAAGTTGATTTCGAGATCTGGTTCATTCAACAAATTTTGTGATACTTGTGTTCATCATCAGCCACATTTTATGTTGTGTGATAAGGAGTGTTGCCGTTAAAAGCAAACTAATTTCTTTTCATTGTTCCAGAAAGTCATAACATTTTAATATTTGAATAAATTCCCGATGTAAATGAGCAAAGTTTAGAAGTGTTTTGGTGAACAAACCGCGAAGTTAGTGAGCCAAAGACAGATGTTAAATTTTGGGAAACAGTTATGTACAGCTCGCTGCATAATATATGATAAAGTTTGAAGAGGTCTTGTTTCCTGATGTAATGCCCAAGTAATTAACAGTTCAACGTATCTAACTTTTCCAACGCAATTCTCTCATGAATACTCGGACAGATTTCGTCGAATTCGAAAAAAAAAAACATGTCTCGATGACGCTTGCACAAGATTCTCAGCATTTTTTCTCATCAAGATTAATGTACATACCTCGGACGACTATTGTATCTTGCGACATTCTGTCAAGTGTAAAAGGTCTTTTATGACGTAGACTCCGATGTCTTTAATCAGGGTAATGGATAGTTGAAGGACCAACTCGGCGACATCCACATCCGTTTTCCGTTTGCCCGTTGCAGACTTAATTGCGAAATATGACAATGGTGTGCTCCGGTTGGAGAGGAAATATTCTTCGGGGAAATGTAAAACTAACGTGAGCACCGGAGCTTCTGTGCATGATTAGGGTTTATACCGGTCGGGTAATCATCGTAAAAACATCTCCTTGAGGCCTGTTTCACAATTTTACGTCTATTTGATCTGATTTAGTCAGATTTTGAGAAAATAAACGAAAAATTGGTTAAATAAATGATTTTTAAAAATCTTGCTTCAGGTCAGTACCCTCCGTGTTTTGTTTTTTTTTTTTTTTTTAACGAAAGGGGCGATATTTAATTGAAACGTTCATGGCGGAATTTAATCTGTTTGTTTATTGAAATAATTTCGAAAGTCTCGAAAGCATTAAATCCGATTAGTATTTAAGAGAACATTTAGACACTAGGGGTCGTTTGTAAAATTGGATAGGAAGTTAAAGACATTAAAAATGTTAATTAACATAAGGAATAACTAATTTAATGCTGGAAAATCTTCTAATGCCTTCCTTTGAACCGTTCGCTCGAATTAAGTTGATCTGGAAGGCGATCATTTAAGTGAGAACAAAAATTTCGCGCTATATTCAAGGATAAACACGAATTGTGTTTGTAAGCTTTTGAACAAGGGGATTACAACAAACTTATTTGTCGAGAAAGTGGCGCAATTTTCAAAAATTTGCTCTTTGAACAAAATATCCTTAGTAATATCCCTCGGATAGGGATATAAACAGGAAAATCGCTTCTATTATCGAAAATATCTTTGTTTTAGTACGATCGAAACGGGCCACTTCTTCCGCTCTGTCAAGCACGGAGATTCGGATTGCAGCATCGTCCTCTCTTTATGCAGATCGCTATTCAATTTGAATGACATCATTAACGTTATCGTTGGAATTGCAAAGCGCCTGTGTTGGATTTATTCGGAGTTTATGGCGTTTCCGTCCATTACTGTCGGTTGTGCAAATATTTAGAGTCGTAAAGCTGCTGCTGTTGTTTTGTTGGCGGCGGCGGCGGCGGTCGATTCGAAACAGAACTGACCTAATCACGCTGCTGATTTACGGAATTGCCAGTGAAAAATTTCCTCGACAGCTGGCTGAATTCACTGATGGGGATTTTTTCAAATTGGTTCGTCCGTATCGATTCCTAGAGGGAGGAACACTGCGCTTCATATTACAACGATTTGAATTTTCGAACTATATTGATGCGTAGAATGTGATTTACGTTTTGCCCGAAATGAAAACACCAAATGCAAAACATCGTAAATATGCCACTTCCCTATATCTATTCCAACTTTTTTTTTGATTTTCGCCACTTCCACCACCACGTGACTGAATGCAACTACGTCATGATTAAAAGTTTTAACATGCGAGGGTAATTTAGACAGATATTAACCGAGCTATGAAAGAAGACGGATAGATTTTGAACAATATTTAATTTTTCAACATTTTTCCTTCGACACTGATACAGTTTTTCCACCGTTTCTTCCACTGCTCCATTCCGACAGATAAAATCTTTTAGAAGATCTGCAAAATATTCGCAACAGCATCCTCGTCTGAAGCATATCTTCATTTTTTGATATTTTTGAATAAAAAGAAATAGCTTGGTGCTAAATCGGGGCTATAAGGTGGATGACGTAATTCAGTGAAGTTGCGGTTGTTGATTTGTTGAACTTTATGCGCTTTATCGATCAACGACAGATTCTTGTGTCTGTGGGAATGGGATTCTTTTCATCCAGCGCCAGTTTCACCTTTTGAATTGTCTTTCCATGTATTCATTGTGCTCTCCTGATGGATACTCAATAGCAATATACCTTCATTATCCCAAAAAATGGTTTCATATTCTTTCTGTACAGTGTGAACAGTCTGGAAATCCAATGCGCAGACACCTTTCTCAAGCCCAAATCAATATGCAAAATTTTCAAAATACTCGTTTCGGATAAAGAGAATTCTTTGGCAATAACCGAGACCTTCACTCGTCGATCTGTAAGCACTAAATTTTCACCTTCTCTGATATTTTCAGCAGTTCTGTATGCAAATGGCTCGTCTACTTGATGGCAAAAAATTGTAACCGTTTCACAGCTAGATAGATAACATAATAAATTACCCTCGTATTTGGCCCTGATCGAACTTCACGAGCGGGTCAGTTTGTTCTGGGTGCTGGGAAATAAATAATTTTGCCGAGGAAGTTACGGCGTAAGTTGGGCACCGATGGTCTGCAATTATGATAAGTAATTGGTGCAAGATTGCTACAGGTAAGACGCCCGAAGTGGCCCATAAAGTGGTTGGGTGTTGTGCTTGCGCTCACGTTCCTCCAGAATTATGAGCCAGGGGCGAGGGAGATAAACTGTCAATAAATTTAAATTAAACGTTATGTCTTGATTTGCATGGTTGTTTATGTCGTATTCGCGTTTATTAGCGGAATATAAAATTTATTGTCAATAAAGCTAAGAGCAGAGCTGATTATTTTCCTGTTTGTTACAGTTTTACGTTTTCAAGCGTACCGGTTTCCATTATGCCGGTTCTAGGTACATAATAATTGCGCTGTAATTACGGAAAGTGCCGTAAAACCTGGAAAATTGGCTAATGTTTTGTGCATTTGGGGTGAGCACGCGATTTTCCGATTCTGATGACCGCTCTCCCTCCCTCGCAGCTGAACCACTGCCAGATAAATATCGTAAAATGCCGCTGTAAAATATTCAAGTAGCCTCTTTAGCGGACTAATAAAATTAGCATTTTAATTAAATCTGGCCGATCCGGAGTTCTCTCAATCGGAAAGTCTAGTAATCGGAGATGCGCGACTTGCCGCAAACCCGAATTTATTTATGATTGTCTGCATGCCGTTTCCGAATGTTTTAACCCTTTTTTCTCCCCGGCAAACACTCGGGAGCAATCACGCGGAACCCTCCAAGACTCAATCCCGCTTAATACCCTCTCTCGTAATAATTGTATTAGACTAAATTCTCATTTGATCCGTCATGAACGCAGATAAGAAAACAATCACGCTGCGATAATTGCTCCATCAAGTCCGATTTCGAAGCGCAGTGGAGACATTTTTGAAAAATTTCCAATTTTTTTCTCGCCCTTCCAATTCCCCAGTTACTTTCGAAGTCCCGAGGAAATCACTTGAAACAATTCGAAAGAATAAAGTCGAAAAGTTGGCCGCACATAAAGAAATGATTGAATATGTCAAAATATCCCCTAATAAAATAAATTATGATTTTACCAAAATGGAACGACAGTTTTATTAGTTCGGAGCTTTGATAAATCTTCCGGGATAACTTTATGGCTGCAGGAAATTTAGTTAATTTATGATTGTAAGTGCTTTTTCTCTTGTAAGTTGTTTTGATATTTCGATTTATTTCGCTTACTTTGTCGGGTTAATAGAATATAGAAAACAATTTTTGATATATACCAATACATCTCATTTGAGACGAAACAAAGTTTCAACATGATCTTACAGAAGTTTTAAACCGAAAGGGAATGGCAATTGAAGTGATTTTATGGTTTAATAAAGTCTGGAGGTATTCCTAACATTGTCAGTTATTTTTATTCTCTTACCTTCAAACATCAAAAGTTTTACAGTTCGACGTTTAACAAGGTGACTTTTTATTCTGGGTCGTTTGGCAGAAGAATCCATCATCTTATAAACAAATCAATATAGGAGGGCGAATCGAGAATACGTTCCCTGGAAATAAAGTTCGGTGTAAAGTAAACCAAACGACATGAAATTTAATGCAATTGTATTAACTGCTCATAAAAAATGTAATATCTTGTCGTTTGCTTGGAAATATGAGCGCATATTCGGCGTACAAGCCGTGGTTTAGGTTTCCTTTATTTCTGGTGATTCCGGCCGAAGCCACTGGCGTTATTGTTTTGGCGCGTTTCCAATTACAGTTTAATGTAGTTTGGAAAAGGGTTCCCAAACTTTTAACCTCTCTGGATCTGTATACTTGGTTATTTAGTTACGGAAGATTGGTGATGCAGCAGTTATCTGCGGCTTCAATGTATTATCCTTCGACCGAACTTTCGAGATTATTAAAAATGTTCAAACTTGAGCTCGAACTAGAGCCCACGTAAAAAGTAAATTTGTGTAAAATTCCGTAAAACCGCGCCGAGTTAAAGTGAAATTTATAAATACCGCACGCCGGCACTAATCGATTGATGCATTTTTTATTTGTACGGTAAATAACCGTGATGTTTACCCATCACTTTTAGTAAATTGCGCAATTGCCACGAATTCGTCAGCGAGTCTTACACAATAAATCACGGGGTTTGCGACATGACTTTATTAATTCTTTTGCAAACTTAAAACCCACCATAAACGCTGTAGTGCTAATAAGTATGGATTTAGGCATAAACATTAACAATGCAGGCTGGAGTCGCAGGTAAAAGGTTTCTTTGATTTTCCCTTTTGATAATTAAATTTGTTCGGAATTCTCCGATGAAAGGTAATTAATGCAGTGATGAGGTATCGATTTGAGAGTTATTTCAGTGATCTAATTAATTGTTTGGAATAATTATCCTTTTTTTTACTGTTGGTTTTATTCCGGTTATCCTGTCAGATCGATGTACAGATTGAGTGCAATGCCGCTCATTCACCCGCGCTTGTCAGAACTTGACTAACGATTCTCCTTCGTCTTCTTCATTTTTCTTTTTGTGTTTTGCTGCAAGAAGCGACTTTTTATGTTACTTGCGGATCACGATAGTGTCGGACTGAAAGGGGACTCGTCTTCACCGAATATTTGTAGGACTTAAGGTTTTTGTTCTGCAATCTGGATGGTCCATAAAACCATTTTTTGTATGAGTTAAAATTGATACTGCTAATAATGAAATTGATAGGTAAAATAGAGAAGTACTGTCATAACAATCTGATAGATCGCATTTCATAAAGCATGTGAGAATTGATAGCTTGAAAATCCTTTAATTTATATTAATAACATTTCCTCCTACAGCCTGAAGGAACCAATAAACTGTTGTGAAATGTTGACATTAACAAATGCAATCGTTGCTAAGCCATTGCAGCTACAGGCGAAAGAGTTAAGTGTTTTAACCTTCCCATTACACACTTCTATTTCAAGAACGGTCAAGACACTCTGGGGTTTGCCGGACCCCAAGATATAGAAATTGAAAATAATAATATTCAAAGAAAATATTTCTACACACAGGTTGGGGTAAGTATCTACCATAGGTAGTTATCAAATTTAAAAGAAAAAACACAAAGTTAATTATATTATGGGACCTATCTACTAAATTATGTAGAAAATTCTGACGAAAAATTGAAAAACTTAAACTATAATTACTTTTAAGGAGCAGCAAATCAAATAAAAAAAAATATATCGTAAATTTTAAACTTCTAATGCTGGCCAATGACGTGGAGAAAGTTTAATGGTCTGATTAAGAAATCCAGTCTTAGCGAGAACCACTTTTTGACTAAAATTTAGTTAGCACGTTGTGTTTCCACACAATCTGCATCTTCATCAGTATCTTCTCCTCCAAACAAATTTTTATTACTTTGTGATTCGTCATTCGTATCGCTTTCCAGCAAAAGCTTTTCAAGTTCAGCATCTGTTAACCTGCGACCAGAAGAAAAAGCCATTGTAATGAGCCTAATCGACAATAAAT
>QDEB01042312.1:0-10383 GCA_004193795.1 Asbolus verrucosus | reverse complement strand
GTCTTATTGCAACAGATTTTAAAATTTTTAAAGAAAAATTCATTGTAGTAGCAAATAAATATTTAAAAAACCTCTCCCACAGCTAACCATGTTGACAAAAATGTAAGTAGTGGTTTTAGTTATAACCTGTGTTTCATTTCTTTCCAAATTGGAAGAAATTATGTTTTTTTGAACGCCTAATATTACAATGAAAAAAGCAACCTTATAAAACTGATATTTCCTGTTCATAAACTACAATTTTCAGGAAAACCCTTCAAGGATAATAACCGGTTGATTTACCGTGAGATGAAAAATTCCTCTGCCTGCTGAGCAATCCTTCAAGTCTTGTTAATGGAGAAATTTAATGGAATGATGATAAAAATAAATAAAGAAAAAAAGTTCAACGGAATAAAGGACAACGTCCGTTACCAAGTTATTTTGGATTAAAATCTAAATAAAATCTTTTTTAGTGCATCACTGTAAATCAACAATTTTAGCTTAAGACCAAATCTGAATTAGACTGCACTATCAAAAAATGTTTACTTTTCTTTAATTTAAGATTGCTTTAAGTACATTAAAATAAAGACGATAATTTTTAGTTACAACAACTAAATAAAGAAGCGGTCGTTTTATGTTGCGATGTTGTGAAAAGATTTATTTTTATGTTCCTTTAATGTAATATTTGAATGTGAAGCCATCATTGCCTTTTTTTTTGCACCAACACAACTCTTATCCAAGATTGCAAATAATACAGAATAACTAATAGACTGAAGAGAATTTAGAAATTTGAACTCCTTGAAACAAAAATTATCACTTCTTCATGAAATATTCTGTATTATAGTGAACTCATTAAGTGTATTACATAGACCCAATTTGTTATTAAAATTAGAATAAATATGAAATTTAGAAGCAAATACTGAAAATTAATGATTTATAACCTATGCAGTCTGATTTAGATCAAAGTAAATTTGTCAATGAGACTTCATATGTGTAAAGTAGCGATTCATCTGTTGGGACATTTGGGAGTAGCTTTAATGGTCTACTGAATTAATTATAGTTAAATATTTGCATGAAAGAAGCTAATACTGAAACTGCTCATATTGTCCGATGGGTTGCCTACATATCACTTTGATGTTTCATCTGCTGTCCTGTTCCAAATACATTTGGTACATTAGAGATATTTATTTAAATAAATAGTTAAATACATACATGTTCGCATGTTCAGTAGGCATTTAAATAAACCTTGACCGAGTGATGTGATTCCGAAGACAATTTATGAACTTGCAGCCACATTCTTAGCATACCTGAATATAAATCGTGACCCTTGCCTAGCGAGCACAAGAAAAATAGGTAACTGTATTAATGCGAACATAATAAACAGAAGAATTGTAGAAACTTGCATTTGCATATTTATGGTCATGGGTTATTTTGCATACAAATTTAAGACAAATAATAATAGAAGCTTGTGCACTGTAACGTCCGCCTTTAGAAAGGTGTCACACACTTGTGAGAACTTGTAAGAATTCAGTCGAGTGTGTTCGCCGAAGAGGTTTTAGTTTAGCGACAGAAAGCAAGGTGATCTAAAAACCCTAAAAGTGGAGTGGTTTTGGGCCACTCCTAACATCGCTCGTCGGATAAGTAATCAAGACGGCACTCGCAATGATTTTCAATAAAAGCTCCACCTCTTTGATACGGAGCAACGATTTCTTCGCCACGAAATCCCTATCTGTCAGTTTAATGATGCAATTGCTTTCAGACGCTCTGTTTATTGAACCCCTTTAAAAATGACTTTAACGAGCTTTGGAAACTGTCTGCAGGTCTTGCGCCGAGATTTAATACAAGCCTTGGTGGTGGAAGGTCGGTTGGCCCATTTTTAATTTATTACAATGTTGCACGTTGGATCATTTCGAGTTTCTGTTAAGGCTACATCACACGCAGGTTTAAATTATTATTATTATTCACTAAGTGATTTTAGAACAGAATGTATAGAAAATATGAATGATAATAGTAAAAGAAAATGAAGTTTCTTACAGAAACATATCAATATCACTTTGATGAATAGATGAATCATTATATCATTATAATTATTGATAACTTTCAATTGTTGTCTAATAACTTTAATTAAATTTATCTTAAATTCAATTTAGTTGACTAAGCAGCTGAAACAATAGTTCGTGTTTGTTCATAATTGACTTGGAATAAATATAAACAACAAAGATACAAATACACTTACAGAATAGAAAAGATTCTTCTGAGGATTTTAGATTTTTCCTGACACATTGAACATATCGCCTTAACCATGCCTTGCCGTTTTTAACAAATCTGCTGAATTACGGGAGCTTCTGATGCAGCTTTTATGTCGCCGAAGTGCAGAAAAGTATTTGACAAGTCAAATATTGGATCCGTCGGCGGTTTTGCCGAGAAGATCCGGGGTCTGGATGAGATTGAAATCTGTGAAAGGAGACAGCTCGCTTTGGTGGATTATTTTACGGTGGAGGTAGAACACTCGATGAAGGAGGGTCATTGGAATCCCGTGGAAGGAAGCGCGAGATTAATCGATTCCATCTCAGGCTTCGAATCTAAAATTACAAACTCACAGAGGAAAACAACTTTTATGCAACTTTTCAGAAATCCACTTAAGTTCGCAGAAAATCGGATTATGCAAGTTTGTGCAAGTAAACTCCATTTTGCTACAGTGTCGGATTTATCAAGATGCATAAAGCGGGTGGCCGTAAATGATTACAATGATAACAATATGACCGGTCGGAGCGCGAAATGATAATGTACAGACGTCTGCCTGACTTTTTATTATTGCTTTTATAACTGACGTTTATGTACTTTTGTTGAATTCGTTTTAGGAGTTCAATATCCTTCACTATCTCTACGGCTTCCGATTTCCATCAGCCCTGTCACATAAATATTAAACGGAGGAGTTCGGTTTTTTACTATCGAACTTTTAACGCAGGCACTATTACTCCTCTGCCTTTTCATTGAATAAATTAGGAGCGAATGGCAGAATCTGGTTGCCATTTTTTATTTTCTATGAACGATCAAATTTGAATAAACTAAAGTTCTAAAAAAATAAAAAAAGCGAGACAGCTGACGCCTGGTCGAGCTGTTTTTTATTAACTGTTATTTTTACAGTTGTTATCATCAAGATGATAAACACGCTGCTCCCTCATAATCCTAATGGGTGTATGCCGTGCCTATACTGAAAGATAAACAATATTTAATCGGAGATGGTTCACGAAAGCGATGTTTCCTTTGGCTCGCTTTCCTGTAATAAATTCCTGGCGGATGTTCAAACGAGTACAGTTTTTCGATATGAAAATTATTGTTACCGACGTTGGTAATCAAATATCGATTACCGATCAAAATCACATCGTATTTGCATAATGTATATACCTAGAGGATTTCGGGCAAAAACTTTGTTATTCTAAAAAGAACAACACATAGATAATATAGAAATCAATATGCATACATTTGCAGATACTAATTCTTATTACATTACATTCCTCATTCTTTTTCATTTAATATTACATCGATCGGAAAAAATAAGTCGTTTCCGAAAACACCTCATTCTGGAGTGAGTAGATAAGTTCAATCTTAATATGTGTACTGAAATGTGGTTACCCACTTTAAGTGTGGAAAAAATTACCTTGCTGCCATCAAATTTTGTTATACAGAATACTTCCCTTTAGCTTTTTTGAGAAAAAAAGATAACTATAAAAGATTATTGATAAAAAGATTTAAAGAAATAAAAATAAAAATAAATATAAAAGTGACAATATTATAATGAAAAACTGACAGAAGTGTTTACGCTAGTCAAATACAAAAAATAAGGGGAAAATTGTAAAACGAAAATTATGATGATGATGATGATGAATGAGAGTAGAAAGTAAAAATTGTACAAGAGGATGAAAGAAGCTAAAAACATATATAAAAACAGAAAAATGATAAGTGAAGCATTTTCTCAAACGACTTAAAAAAGAAAAAAAATACAATCAGGTGGAAAAAAACAAAGAAGAATGGTGAATGAGGACTCAAATTTAAGATGGAAAACAAAATACCAAAAAAATTGTAGAAAGTGGAAAAGCTAAACAATGCGTAATAAAAGTATCAAAGAAAATGAACAATACAATTTTTGACAATATTAAAATGACAATTCCATTCACGAAATTGCTCCATTTTTCAAATTCTAATCAATCAGATCAATATTAGAGCGATAATTTATTTATTTTGTTTTTTTATATTTATATTTATTTATAATTTTATTAGTTATTAATACTTTTTTATAGGTCCTGTTAATAACTATCGATAATGTTCATGTCACTCGTAATATTATAGATAGAACAGAACAAACACTACGTCAAAGAAAAAGTAAGAAGTACGAAATGGAGAGGAAAAGAGTAAAATAAGAAAAAAATTATAAAAACGGAAAGGTGAAAAAGAACATTTTAAGAATTATCGAACATTGATATAAAAACTGGCACTTAAGACTAAAACGACAGAAGGTGAAATTGCAAAAAAGCAAAATCGTAATTCATAGAAAAACACATGAAAGAAAAAATAAATTAATGTAACGAAAGACAGATGAAAAATAAAAACTGAAAACATATTTAGCAGAAATTTTGAAAATGCACAATGTATTATTTTAGAATAAAGAAAAAAGAAATATTATTGAGAAGATAGAATTATTAGAAGACAACTGAAAAAATTGGAAAGGGAAAAGTTTGTAAAATGAGAAAAGAAACAGGTTTTAAAAGAAAAAATTTAAAGACGATGTTATGTGTATACTGTAAATATTTATTCCTACCGAAGAAATAAGTTGCTGTCTTTTACAATAAAAAAAAGACTGACAATAAAACCTTTCGCATAAAAAAGAATAAATATGCAGAACAAACACGACATGAGGGAAACTTGTAAAAACAAACGAACTAGATTTACCAATGAGAAAAAATGTAATTATCTTAAAAGAAAATGCTAATGGGAAGCAAGGAATAAAAGCGCAATATATATATTTGTTTGTTATTCGTTGTTTACACGATGTGAAGGCAAAAACCAGAACAGACATTACAACGAGTGAATAATGTAAAAATCCACCTCTGATCGTTCCAAAACAAACTTTTAATTAATCAATTTGTTACTAAACGCTTCGATTCGTTTTGAAACTTTTTCAAATTTTTTCCTTCTCACAGAAATTATTATATTCTGTCGAGTAAGTTTTTCAGTCAATTTCAACGAAAATTGATAGATTTCGCTCAACCAGCTACTGATACTCGCTCTAATTTTTCTGAAATAAATCTGTAAATAAATCTACACAGAATTTTCCCGTTTGGTTTTCAGTAATTGAATAAGTTGACACCGAATGTTATACAATTCATTATTTTTCAGTTTCCCAAAATTCCTTGGTTTCTTTATTCTAACAACTCTTATCGAATAACACTAATTAATAATAAAAACACTATTTATGCAATTTGTGCGTATTTCATTACTTACAATAACAATTATAATTCAAAGTACCCGACTATGGTTAATTTGAGTTGTTAGGCAGAAGCTCACGAGGGCAATGGAACCTTTCTTCTGATTTAACTTCACACCTTTATTAAGCCGACCTAAATTTTGTGAATCGTTAAGATTAATTTTCCAGAATTTTAGGGTTTTAAAAATGCAACAAACTTCGAAAAATCACTGGCGCAGTAGAAAACAGAAATCAAGAGTGGTCGAAGTGTTTTAGTGTCACATCCATCGCAATTTCCCCGAAGAGCAGCTTTCCTCTGTGTTTGCCAAGGAACTTCAATCACCAATTAGCACAATAATGGTGATTAAAGCGTACAAGTGAAATTGGTGTCGTATAATACAGCAAATAGAACACGAACTTAATCGCCGACTCTTATACGCGCATAAAAAAGAAGCGTTTCCAGTTTATTATGCTAACACTAATCATAGTTCTGTTAATGGCGATGGGAATGCAACTCTTAGTTTCGTTGTTCCTCGAGGCAAACACGCTTATTATTTTCGCCGTTCTTTTGCGGCTGTAACAGTTATTTAACTATGTTAAACATCCTAGTTTACACGGGAGTCGCTGTCACTTTTAGTTTTGACAAAATACACTATTTGTCGAAACCGTCATTGTCCGAAGCACCATAACCCCGGTAATCACCATTATTAAAAACTGATTTTACGGCGGGCACATTTTTACGAGCCACCTGTTAGTACCTTAAATCAAATTACTTCACGGTTGTTTCGTAATCATTTCATGCCAGCAACTGATAAAACGACTTTAAAGGAAATGAAATTCTTTCTACTCTGATTAAACCAAATGAATAACAAAACATGAAATTGCGGTGGTTACGTTCGTTATTAAATTGTTTTGCAAACAGTCGTCAAGCCCAGGCAGAATACAATTTTTGCATGTCAAGCTCACATTCTGATCCGCTGAGGTCACGACTCCTGTTCAAAATTATTTCAAATCCTCGTTTAAGGTGTGCGCTTCAGCACCGCCTCGAATTGTTGCGGAAATTCGGTCATGCCAGATAAGGCCGGTCAAATTTTATTCATTTTTTTAGGCCCGCGTGCCTAAAAAAATACAATTTTTCTTTCTTCTGTTGTTGATACTGAGTGTTTGTAACAGTTTTTGTTATATTCAATTTCGTTAAGAGGAAAAATGCAATATTCAGAAATTTCAAAATTAAGACATTTTAAGGTCAAATATCAAATCAAAATAAGTAAAATTAACGTTATAATCTCGTAACGTTATTACAATATACCTTAAAATGTGTTTTTCTCTTTTTGTCTGTCCCATCTTCTGTTATTATCGTTGGAATCCTGTTAGGTATTCATTTTCATGTTTATTTTTGAACCCTGTATAAAATTTCTATGATTTTTTTTCTGTATTTGGTCCCTGTGTTTTCTGTTTTTTAATTTCTCTGTGACAATATTTCATTGATTTCATTCATAATTGTTTTTGTTCTTTACGATTGTGTATTTTGCTAAAGCATCTTTTTAACTTATCTGTTTTCCTCATTATCACTTATGTCTTATGGATTTTTTTCCTTCTTGTCGCTGTCGCTTTATTTTTCTTACGAAAATTTTGGTCTCTAGTTTTTGTCTACGTTGTTCAACTTTATTTAATTTTGCTGTACGTAATAACTGTATTTATTTTCATTAATTTAATCTCCCTTAGTATTAAAATTTACGAACTACTGCTTACAGAATCAACTTTTTGGCTTTCATGCATTTAGATATTAAATTTAGCCCAAAGATGTGAAGTTAAGGACATTATTTTACAATACCGACTTTTTTTTATACCCTAAAAAATCATTTTTCTTATTTCCGTTCGTTTCTTATGCAATATTGCTTATTCTCATTTTGATTTTCAATATTAATTTTCAAGTTATTGTGTTATTGCATCCTTGGTTTTATTAACTCTTATCAGATTTATTTTACGAGCTTATGCTTCATTATTCTTCTAACACTTTAATAAAATACTTCCTCCAATTTGTCATTTTTTTATTCGTTGCTACTAACCTTATATTTATTTAATAGTTTCTTCAGTTCTTTTTTCATATATTCTTTAATTTATTCATTTATTTTATCCCTTATTCTGATACGGTTAAATTGATATTTTATTTTTTCTTTGTTTTAACTGATCTTCAGTTTTCATCTGTATTTGTGTATATGTGCATCTGTTCGCAAATTTATGCCATATTTAGTTTGAAATATTTCCCATTTTATTCCTCCTTTTTGGTCGTTTGTACCCTTTTCTTTTGTAATTATATTAATGAGTATTAAATAGTAATAGAAGAAGTTTTCAGAGATCTAAAGTATTTTCATTCCCACTTGATCTCCGAAACTATCATTTTTAGCAAAGTGTTGAAAGATGTAACGTTAAAGTTATCTTCTCAACTGCTTTTATTTTTTCAAGATTCATGACAAATGTTTTCACCTGTTGATATTTCTTTGTTGCTTTTAGCTTGTCGATAAAATGCCTCTGACAATTTCTCACCTTCTCATTATTATTTGTAACTCTAATTTCTTCCTTATTAACTTTTATTTCGTTTTAATAGTTTTCTCTTTATTATTTTCTTGTTCTTTGTTCATTTGTTTATTTACCTTTATTTTCCTTTTTTATTTTTTATTTTTCATTTCATGTTTATTGTCTTTCTTGTTTCATTTTATTTTTTTGACGAAAATTTCAATCTTCAGTTTCTTCTTGTGCATTTATTCTCAACTTTAAATTAGAAATTACCTTTTTTTTTTGGTTCACTTTGGATGTTCGGCACAACTTTCATATTTTCGTTAATTTAAATTCTCTTAGTACATTTATTTTACACCTAATCTAAGAAACTGTTAGAGACAACTTGTTGCACTTTCACGTAGACATAAAGCTTCCCCAAAGGTGTGATTTTGCAGTTTTGACGTCTTTTATGTTTTAAAAATCATTCACAGCGGCTTTCCTATCTTTTGATCATTTCATTTATCTTTTTTCTCAGTTTCAATTTTCTGCGGTTTTCACTATTTTGAATTAATAATAATAATTATTATTATTATTTACACCAAACCACGGGTACAATGGTGCCGGAAATTATCAAAATGAAAAAATGCAACATAAGAAAACAAGTGCACGCAAAAAGAAAATTAAAGTTATACAACCTTAATTTGAAAATTTGTTTTTTTTTTCTATACCAATTTCTGTACCAATCGTTCTTTTCTTATCTTTGTATCGCCAAATTATTTTTAATTTTTTTGTATTGTTTGTTATTGCATCAGTATTTTTTCTATGAATAGTTCTACAGTTTCATTTTACTTTTCCCGCGATAGCTTCAAGAAAATATTTTCACTGAAAGCCTGACCACAAAACCAACAAGAATATCTGTGCATGGTAATTATTAGCCTTCTAGTTTTGCTAATTTTGGTGAAAATGAATGATTTCAACGAGCCATTAAAGCGGTAAACCTACTGCCATTGAAAAGAAACATAATTAAAGATCGCGTTTATGCGAAGCATCGACGGAAATAAAGTTCCCACAGATGTACCCAACAATGATTCAGTACCGATTTTTTGACACCGATACATACAAATTCCTTGGAAATTGGACGCTAATGTACAGTTAGATTTAGAATTAATAACGCATTAGGTATGTGAGTGTGTTGATTATTTGACATGGTTTTACTTTTACTGCTCGCACATGGCAAAAATCGGAATTAAAAGGAAACTTGCAGAATTCTTTAGTTCACCAAAGATGCAAATGAATAAACTAGTTTCAGTTTTTTCAGCGGACGCCCAACTTTTACTTTTGTCCACATCCTAGCTGTCATCGCAGAAAGTTGACGAGTTCGTTGCCTTCGCTGACAGATTATTATCTAGATCTGTGTGTTTCACGGCAAATTTAAGCTAAACGTATGCCAGATGCGAAATGCAAGTGGGTCACGAACGCAAACCCCATTACGGTTGATAAAATCAATTGTTTGTACTTGTCAACGGTCAAGATCCTTACAATAATTAGAAAAGAAAGCACTACAACTTTTCACTGATGCGCACATATCCGGTACATAAATAAAGTAAAAGTGACTACGACAACGAGGATTAATCTGACCCACTTTGAAACCGCTCATACGTCCTGGATAGCCCACGAGTTTCATCATCTTTCGATACATTGTTAATTAACTTCCAGTTTTCTTACTAAGCCAGTTTTTTGCGTTGACATCGTCTCGTCTGCATGCATCGCGTTTTTTATCCGATGATCTTATTTCGGATAGTTGATCGTCTAGTCGGCAAAAATTTTGCTTTCTATCGAGAGCAAAAAACAAGTCGACCATCTAATAGACGCCATCAAAAAACTAGATTATATAAGGGGGAATCCAAACCATAATTTAACAGCATTCACTTGGAGCTTACTATTTTTATAGTTTTAACACTATTCTTGTATTTGTTAGTTAAAATGTATACAATTGTCTGCCAAAAGTCTGCAGGCATGTCAAAAACTTTTATTATTCGGCTTATCAAAAATTTTCAAATTTTCCATTTACATTCGGAATGTAGTTCTTAATATTTTTTCATTATTATCTGATTATTTCCTATGTTAATATAAAAATATTAGATATTTTCGGTTTACTTGTGTTAAACTAAATGTTTTGGGTTAATTTTTAACTTTAGAAGTAATAAAAATCTCGCGCAAAAAAATTATTTGCAAGTTTACTACATGATGCAGAGTTCTTGACGGATGCTGTAGGTGTTTGGTAACTAAACGACAATATTATAGAATTGATTTTACGAAGCAAAAGTGAATATAAAAGTTCTGGAACGTTTTCGGTCGATTCTTTTAGCTTTATCGAAAATTCCCCCCCCCCCACCCCCATATCTATACTACAAAATTTTGTTAAAATCAGGGAAGGTTTATCC
>QDEB01042304.1:0-22509 GCA_004193795.1 Asbolus verrucosus | reverse complement strand
ATATATATATATATATTGAGGAGTTATAGCGGTATATAAATTCCTCCACATTAAAGTGTTTGTGCTATAATTTATTTTTTGGATATTTCCTTGCTCGGGTACCTCAGGCAAAGGAAATTTATCGCTTTGATGACAATGCAAAACAGTTTTTTCAGATGATGTTCCAGTTGCAAATGTGGGCAAATTTAAAGAACGCGTTGACGGCAATGAACTTTTCAAATTTGTGTCTTTCTTGCAATAAGGAGGATTTTTAAATTTTAAATAGACCACAAGGTCACACTATGCTACTAGTATAATCGAAAAGTGGGATAATACAATAATACACAAAACAAGTTCTGTAAATTGGATGATGCTACAGAACGAATTTTAATCTTAAAGTTGCGTGCCGATAATGAAGACAACTAAAATTCATTTTGTTGTTAAGAAAATATTTCACTGATTACGTCTGCGGCCGGCCATAAAACGAAATTATGAATATTACTGCGCAATTTTTTCAATCTTACATAACATATCGCTATCAATAAATAAATCGGGATTAAAACGTAAATACGGTAGTGCACCATTAAAAGGTGTTCCACATTTGGACTGTTATTAACGTGAAACTAGCAATCACGTTTTTATGAGGGATGTGCCAAACCGAGTTGATTATGCAGGTACCGCAAGGCACTTATTTTAGACCGATATTGTTTTCAGGTCGACCGACCAAATTTGCCACTCTTATTACCGCCATAAATTGATAGTGCTGTTTCAGATCAACGATTTGACCGCCTGTATGAAGTACGAAATGCCACTTTTATCCGTTTAACCGCTCTAATTGATGTCATTTAGACAGACTTGAATAATCGATCAATATGAAATTTTTTGCCAACCCCTGTCAACCTGTATCACTTTATGCCATTTAATTTTTCACACTTTTCGCGTTAGTGCCAATTGTGTTGTCACGAACGTGAGGTTCTTAATTATCGGTTTTATATTTAAAAACTACTGAATTATAATATGTATCACGTGATCGACTCCGTCCGTATATTTTTCAGAGTTTTATAGTCCTTTCTAAATCGAACGCAACATCTATATAACAGTTTATAAAAGTAGAATAATATATTGTTTATTTACTTATCAGATCAATACTCTTGAACATTTTGATATCGTTTATTGTAAATATTGTGTTACACGATAGGTAAGATTTTTCTTCATATATCGATTAATTTTTAGATTAATTTACTCCAAAGCAGAAACTATTTCTGTTATAATGTATAAATTTGGTACTCATAGATAATACATTTTTGATTCAATTTTTTTAAGTTTTCAAAATAGGTTTCTCAACAATGGGTATTAAAGCGGTGTTTACGCTTTCAACATGTCTTCGTTATCATTTTCATGTCAATCATGAATCATAATCACAGCTCAACTTTTTCATCGTTTGTCATTGCTCTTGGATTCAGTCTGTTTCTCTCAATCTTGTTATGATCCCATCAACCTTCGGTTTGTGGTCACTTTTTCAATTTTGGGGTTGAAGTGGCAGTAAATTAGAGCATACTCCGTTATTGCTATTCAAATTTCTTTTATAGTTTATTAATTTTAACAGTTGTTTCAATATTGGTAATAAAAAATCGTTGCGTTAATATTTCGCAGATGTTCAATTAAAATAAACTGCTTGTTATCTTTATGTTTTTATTTGGACTATCGTCATGTTTGCCTTTACAATAAGTTGTTTACTGTCGATATGTTTCCCTAATTTCGTTTGAATCTAAACCGACTTCAAATCAAGCTTGACGAACAATTTTTTTTCAAACGGAGACCTTAGATCTAATTCAACACAACCTTCACTAACGTGGTGATTGATTATGACAGCTTGTTTTATCAGTTTCAGATTCATAGAGTCGACTAGACCATAGACCCTGATCTATTTATACACAAAACTTATTCGTGCTCTAATATGGTTACATTTCCATACGAATCCTGACGGTTTTTGTATCACGTGATCCTAAACAAATTGAATGATGTATATCATTATTCATGTTCAGCCAATAAATCGGTGTACAAGTGTATTGTATTTGTATGAATAATTATTACAACACATCATTCAGTATAAAATATGTGGCTTATAATAAAGAGTTAATTGCGTATTTCTAAGAAGTCAATGCATTAAATATTCCATGGGTCACGAGGTTATAATCACTGCATTAATGCCGTTCTTCAGATAAGTGCATTTTTCACACTATCAAAATGCCAAGTTTTTCAGTCAAATTCGGTGAACATGTGTTTCGGCTGCCATCCATATTTGTGCGTGTAAAATACAAGTCTTTCGGAAAGTTAAGTAAAGTGTCTGGTTAATTTATTCGTGTTGACAGGCCTTTTAAAATTGGGACAGTTAAGTGTATTTAAAATGTAATTTTACGTGTCTGGGGCACTTCTTAAAATATCTCCGAATTGAAGGACGAAATGCGAACAAAAGGATCAAGTGTTGCATAATAACAATACGGAATGGTGGCACATAAAATTTTGGCCGTTAAAAACGAGATAACTAGGATCTGAGAGAGTTAAAATAACCAGTACTAAAACCAGCCTTTCACGAATAAACAATATTTATAGACACGTTGATATGCGTTATGGACTTACAGAAAACCACACACAATCAACAAATTTCAAATTTATGATCAACTGTTGTGCCTGATAACCATTGCAGATGTTTTAGTTCTTACACCTTCACTAAGGAGTCGTATATGTCTTCTAACTCAAAATTTTATACTGCTGAGACTTAAACATTAACTTTATGAGTACTTGTATATGTTGAAATTTTCAATTTTTGAATAGTAAAATTTACAATTTTGATTTTTTTTTCAAAAACCGCGTGAATTATGTCAAATTCCACATAACTAAAGTTTTGACAGTCGTAATTGAGTTGTACATGAAACTGGCCACTTCCACTTTTATGCAAAATTTCTAGGAAACATAAAAGACGATACGACTTCCGTCAAAGCTTTGATGGTATCAGCAGGTATTTTTATTTTCTCATTAATGTTGTAATTAAATACATCATGACGGCAATAATCATATTTTTCCATTTGAGAGAACGTGTTTTGTGTAGTTTCCATCTTTTCGGACGCTTCCAAAGAAATTAATTACATCTTTAATTCGAGAAAAAAAGAGCAATATCCAGTTTGAAAAACATAAATTGATGGACGTAACAACTAATAATAAGTATAAATTTGAGAAGCGTGTTTTTTCTTACTATATTTAAATTTGAAGGAAGTATTCATTTTCAGTAATGACTCCACGAGCGCCTTATACTTCCAGTAATTTAATCTCTGGCTTGGATCTTGTAAAAACATGACGCAATTAGCGTAATTAGTTAATTAGTAGAGAAAATTGGTTTTTTAGTAGTATTATGTTTGTTAAAGTGTCATAATATTGGCATAAGACGAAGTGAAATCACTGATAGTCACAAAATTTAATTTTAATCGGTTAAACCAGAAATGACATCAATTTTTTGTGCCACACGCACGCAACTTTAGACCTTTCGATTACCTGTCGCCTTAGCGAACGTGTTTTGTTGTTTTGTTACTTAATAAATCAAGTGCGTGTTTATGATGTCGAAAATTTTAATTATTGTGAAATTAAGAAACTAATCTTTTATAGTAAATAACGATATTATTGATGTGGTTATTACGACATTGGTGCGTACATTTTCACCACCAAAATATTTTTATGAAATTTTACAGAGCTAATATGGTAATTTCAAATTTCGCGCCTCACGTTATTGATCGCCACAGCCATCTGACTGCCCAAACATTTTGGATGGCGTGTACTACACCTTTCATCAAATTTGGGAGTTTTTTTTTGGAAAATTTGAAAAATTAGTAGACTTATTTTACGTTTGTAAATTACTGAAAGTACGTCATCTCAACAAGCTTAAAAACACACCACGCGTGAAGATGCGTATTGTTGACACGGAAGGCACACTTTGACAAGAACTGGCAATTTTTACCTGTTTCTTAAGGTGAAATAATCAAGGTGTTGTACTGTTGTTTTCAAATGACCCTGTATAGAATCTTGCTACTGTACCCATTGTATCCTTGCGCCCACTTACAGCGCGTTGTTGGCGGCAAAACCAATTAGAAAAGTAAAAAATTCTTGTATTCGGGTTAAAGAACAACTGTTCCTGGTATGTGTGTTCCTTGTAACACAATGTAACGTTTTTCCCAGTTTGAAGATAAACAATTTGGAATGATGTGCTTATTTACATATGTCTATTATTCATCTCGTGTAGTTGCAAAGACAAATAACACGCACCCATCTCGACTTTTACCGGTGCAATGTTTTTGTTACACATAACTCCGTATAAATTAGACAACCTTGCCAAGGAAATTGTTAATGTTACTTTGGAAGCATTTATGTCTTTTTTATGTATACAATCAAATAAACATTACCTTATGCCTCATGCTACACAAATTGCTTTAATGGTCGTACATGCACCGAGTGGAGATATATTAAGATAAAATTAATTTCGCTCCTTTCAACACGATTATTATAATGTAAAATAAATTGTTTTAGTTCGATAATAAACAATTAAGTTGCATTTAATATTAACTATTACTCCTCCAATAGGAAATGAAGCGGAGGAGAAACTCGAGTGCTTTACTCCAGGAACCACATGATATCTGCTTAAAATTAAAACCGAGAAGAAAGTCGATGATTAAGAGAGTGTTGTAATTAAGTAAAGATATTTGTTCATTTTACATCAACAATGCGCCTTTTGTGCGGCACTTAGGACGCTTAAAATACGACTTAAGTATTGTGACAATGTTGCCGCTTTTGTAATATGTACAAGGATTTCTGTAATTAAATCATTCCGGATGTCACCTTGAAAGGTCTATTACTGGCGATTTTGTTGAAGTTCTTCTTGGAGGTTTCCAAAATACTTGGAAATTAACTAATTCTGTGGTAATCGATAAATAAACAACACCTACACGGGTGAAATGAAACAAGATTACTTTTATGGAAAACATAACGTTATGTAAATTCGACTATATTTCTTAATGGAGGTATTAATTTCGAAATGAATCCGCCTGAAATTCGATATTTTCTCAAGAACTATCATCTGGTCGAAAATGGTTTGAAATGGACAACCGATGGTTGGTTCTTTATGGAATGGCATCTGCATCCGCCGATATCTCGCGAATGTTTTCATCTTCGCACGTTCAAGGAGTTTTTAATCACGTTTTCTAAAACTCTCATTCCTGGGGCGTTGTAATATGACGTAAGACCACGTTTAATCCCCCGCCCCCCTTCAAAATGATATAATAATTATAAATATTAAGTTCCTACTATAAATTAAAATATATAATAAATATGTCGAAATAATAAAAAATAAATAAATAATGTATGCAGGAGGCGCCTTTGCTAGTTTCGTAATCAACCTTGAACGACCTTTTTTGGATCAGCTATTTATTTACAATTTGAGGATTTACAGGTATAAAGGTAGATTATTTCTATACAATACTATTATGCATGCCTACATTATTCAACAATTTATTGATAGTTTTGACCGTAATGTAAATATAATAATTGCACGGTCACGTACGTACAATTTAAAAAAAAAAACGAAAAAGAAAACCAATTTTCGTTGGTTCGGGTCAACGGACTTCTGGTTCTACGAACCATTACGTGGGAATCCGAATAGGTACCCAAATTATGAAATGTCCACACTACGATGGTTTTAATTCCATTATTTATCTGTAGGTGATTATACTCATCTGAATAGCTTCAATTTAAGATATCTACGATTTGGAAACATTATTTTGACTTCGAACTAATGGACTTTATCTATATGAGTTGTACAATTGCGCAAGTTGATGATTTCAAGATAATCCAATTGCAAAAATAAAAAAAATATTAGATAAGAGAATTACACTCCCTTAACTTGTTCCTGTTTAATGAAAGTAATAAAAAGAAATGTATTATTTTTTTACAACTTGAATTAATGTTGTAGCTCCAATTATTTTTTTTTAATTCTATGAACTTGAAATTGTTTGCAAAACCAAAAACACCTCGACTAATTAGTTTCCTGCAATTTTCAGCGTTCTTAGAACGTATTACCTTGTTAAAAACATATTCGTCATTTACGAAATATTTGATACGAATATTTTACAAATCAGTGCTCTCTTGTCACGAAATGTGTCTGAAGTGCGAAAATTTTATACGGATAATTAGCCTCCGGTTGTTTATTCTTAGAACATATCTAACAGATGTAATAGTTGCCAAGAAAAACTAAAAAAGTGTTAGTCATCGTCAAAAAATAAATGTCTAAGAATTTTTACCTGGAAAATCTTGGCAGTAAGGGAAATTTCAGAATCTTTGCGTTAAATTTTTAGGCCAAAAATTTCTGAGTTCCTTGAGTACTGCGTTTTATTGAATAGCACATGTCATGATCAAGTAATTAACTCTACCTTTGCCAAATGGGTAATAAAATTCACATAAAGCAGGAACGTTCTATCTAAGAGCACCATTACAATGTGGAACAATTAGCCTTCCGATTATGTGATCGCCTCCGCAAATTAGGTACTCCTATATATTATTCCATTAAAAAATAAAACAAATAGAATAAAAGGTTTCGACCTAGTCTTGTCTAGAGCAATAGTATAAATTATAGTCTTTAAATTCATTTAATCGGGTTGAAAAGGGAGCATAGTTTAAGCAAGTATTTCATCTATTATGACGCATTATACAGCTTATTATACACAGTGGTCTCTAAAGATGGGCTTATTGTATTCTAATTTTCTAACGAAATGACTTTAAAATTGAATCACGTTGTTAGACCTCCTTCTCCAGAATTTGCTTTTGTAAATTTTTAAAGATATGCAAAAAAGTACAGGTGTTATTCGTAAATTTATACAGGTGTAGCATCACACAAAACTGCCGTTTATTTAAAACGAGGAATTTGACGTTTGGAGAATTAAAATGGTTAACAAATTGAGGTACATATTGTTTCTTGAAGTTTCTAAATTTAAATTCTAAAATAAACAGTTGTCTATATTTGCAGCATTTTATATTATTTATACATATTTTTGTGATGATTGATTTATTCAAAAATTTAAGTAACCAGTTGTTGATATCGCATTATATGAAAAACATAATGTAAAACTTGCGTTCTGCATCCTCTTGTTCCGCCATCAGAAGATTTCTGGTGAAACCAAAATTAATCGAAAATGCGAAGCTTAAAAGGTTTTAGGATGTCTTCACATAAAATTTCGCCTTGAATTTAACAATTGTTTAGTCTACCGCGGAATAGTCAATAAAATGTACCAACAGTCAAATATTTGCATTTTTTTGATATTTGCCACAGCATATTTTGCCAAATATGCCGACGACTTTTTATCTTTCTGTTTTGCATGTCTACTTCTTTTCCTTACGTTTTTTTTTGTTTTTTTCAGAGCATGCAAGAATGGTGCCGTATGGAATTTTTACGTTTTCATTTTGCCTGTCAGTTTTGTTAACACTAACCACATCAGCGAAGCATGATTTTAGATACATTTCGTTTCAAGGTGAGTGTTAATTTTCATTTTCATATTTATGGTTTTCAAGTAAACCATAAGTGTGAGTGTACCTCCGTACGTGACAATCTAACGTAATTTATGCAAAACAAATAGTACAACTTTCAGAAGATCGTAAAATTTTATATGAAATTGTAGAGTTGCTTGAATTATAAGGAAGTTCATTATTTTTATTAATGTAGGCGTTTAGTCTATTTGAGTGAAACTTTTCCTTGGGATTACACGGTTAAATTGTTCAGGATTTAAGTTATTTACCTTTTGATAACAATTAATCTGAGATAGAAGTTACAGGTACGTTTTATCAAACGGTGATGCTTTAAATTAAATAAATATTTGTGCACTCAAGAGAAAAAATATATTCCGTTTGCTTAGTTGCCACATTTTCAAAAATATTTGTAGATTAACAATATAAAAAATAATCTTTTTCTCTGTAAAGTCAGCGTTGCTTACTATGTCATAAATCATCTTTATCTGAAACAACAACCTTAAAATTTCAACAAAGGTCATTGCAACATTACTTCCCGACCAACAAAAGAAAATTACAAAATAGCCCCGAATATTAAGAGCCACCACTTTGTTCTAGATTTACAACAATCATTAAACAAATTTTCACAAGATGAAGTCGTTTCTTATTCGCAAATGCTGTTCGATGTAGCAAGGAACCAACTTCTGGTTGGTGCTAGGTAAGAATATGTAGGACGCGACTCATTTGGACAAGCAATCAATTTTTTTATAAATAAAACACAAAAGATTACGCAAGACATTACACTACTCACAAACAATAAAAGTCTTCATTTTTAGAAAGGAATTCGAAGGTATTCTATGAAAACTTTTTTTGACTTAATCGTGGCTTTAGCAATTGCTTTAATGAGTTACATGGTCGAAATCTATTTGTGTTAACTTTTGAAAAAAAAAAAAACCAACCTTGATGGCTTCAAGTGGATTTACGAAATCTAATAGACGCCATGAGGAAGTGCAATTCTCTGGAGGTTAAAAAAAAGCAGCCCGACACGGTATTAACTGAATTGAACCATTATTGCTCTGACTTGACAGTAATAATATTAAACATAGTTGAAGGGTGCAATGATGATGTGATGGTTGATTGCTTGTCTTAGTCATAAACTTGAATCATCTCGTAACTACAACATCATTAACGTTTTACAACTGTTTAATTCATGTAATTTTAAATAAGTAGATGTTTTACAAGTAATCGTATTTCTTACAGAGATGTTTTATTCCGTCTGTCTTTGCCGAAATTGGAACTGTTGGAGTCTGTTGAATGGCCCGCGCCGAACGATAAACGAACTCAGTGCATAAATAAGGGGCAATCAGACGAGTTTTGTCACAACTACATAAAAATTTTGCTAACAAATGGCAGATCCTTGTTTGCATGTGGCACAAATGCGTTCTCACCTCAGTGCTCAATCAGAAAAGTACGTACCCTTTTTTGTACATTTGGCCAAACCTGTACCATAAGAAATTTTAGATTGAAAATGCATCAGATGTGACCAAATGGGTCGATGGCGTGGCAAAATGTCCATACAGCCCCAAAGCCAACATCACCGGTTTCATGTCGGAGCAGGGCGACTACTATTTCGGAGGACCAACAGACTTTTCGAGTTCTGATTTTGTTATTTCGAAAAATGTAGGGACCGGCACCACCATAAGAACAAAACAGTACAACAGTTTATGGTTGAATGAACCCCAGTTTGTTGGATCCTTCGAGACTGATAATTTCGTTTATTTTTTGTTTAGAGAAGCAGCTGTGGAATATATGAACTGCGGAAAGGTATTGCTTAGATGGAAAAAAGCGTGCGGTTGCAATACACATTTTTGGTTTCAGATTATTTATTCGAGGATAGCGCGAGTGTGCAAAAATGATTCCGGAGGACACACGATGTTGAAAGATAATTGGACAACTTTTTTGAAAGCGCGTCTAAATTGTTCTATTAGCGGTGAATATCCGTTCTACTTTGACGAAATTCAAAGTATGTCTTACGTACCTGATGAAAATATTGTTTATGCAACGTTTACAACACCAAGTAATAGTATAGCTGGTTCTGCAATTTGTGCTTTTAATTTAACGGCCATAGAAGCCGCCTTTGCGGGCCCTTTTAAATATCGAGAAAACATGGATAATGCATGGGGAAAACATTACGTGCAACATCGAGATCATTTCAACTGTAAATCATCAGTTCACAGTAGCCATTTATTAGAAACCTCCAAGTATCAATTGATGGATAGTGCCGTGCAAGCCACCACTTTAAGTCCATTACATGTTGCTCAGTTGGAAAGATTCACTCATATAACAATCGATGTATTATCTACGAAATTACATACTTCAGTCCATGTTATTTATGTAGCAACTACCGAAGGTTTAGTTAAGAAGATTTCCGTCTTACCACGAACTCAAGAAACTTGTGTGGTCGAAGTTTGGCAAACCGTCCAAGACACAGCCACGCCGATCAAGAGTATCCAGTTTCTCAAAGAAACCAATTCTGTTTACGTAGCTACTGATAAAGACTTGCTAAAAATCCCAGCTGATCATTGTATGCGCCACACTTCAAAAGAGAGCTGTTCAAACGCTATGGACCCCTACTGCGGTTGGAACGAACGAATCGAAGCTTGTTCCATAGCTCCGAATTCGGACCCTTTGGACAAATACTGGAAACAGTCGGTCACCTCTTGCCCCATCTTGGACGCCGTCGTTGACGGTGGTTGGAGCAGTTGGTCGGCTTGGGCCCCATGTGTCCATCGAACCACCCCCGACGCCGACTCCATAGACAACTGTCTTTGTCAAATGCGCGAATGTAACAATCCAGCCCCAAAAAACGGTGGTCGTATTTGCTCAGGGCCGTCAATCGCTGTGATTAATTGCACAGTTCATGGCGGATGGTCAGATTGGTCGGCCTGGTCGGCGTGCTCCGCCACTTGCGGTACCGCTCTTAAAACTAGAAGTCGTACTTGCAGCAATCCCGCACCCGCTCACGGAGGAAGAGTTTGTGTGGGTCAAGACCATACAGAGACCTCTTGCGCCGAAATTCCTCCTTGTCTCGTGTTACCTACAGATGGAGGATGGAGTGAATGGAGCGAATGGAGTGAGTGTCATTCGCAGCATTGTGGAGGAGGCTACAAAAAGAGGACTAGGACCTGCGACAATCCTCGACCCCAAAACGGTGGCCAGTATTGCAGGGGGAATGATATTGATATTGAACACTGCAACATGCATGAGTGTACCCAACACAAGAAGAACATCAATTCGGATTGGTTCACTGATCCAAATATAACGGGAGAGTACCGCAAACGATTCAGGTAATAATAATATCAATATGTTAATATTGTAATATAAAAACATTAAATTTAAAGAAAAATTAATTGTTGAAATTCAAAACGCGATATTATTAGTCAAATAGTCAAAAAATTTCTTAACATAGATCACACATTGAACACTAGTGCTGAACTACGTCAAAATGATAATTATGGTGCGGCAAGACGGAGGTAACTACGCTGGATTATCATCACTTGAGAGCAATATCCGTGATGATATGTGAATATCCGTCCTGATCGCCGTATAGAGGCGGTGGTGGGTTTATATAATATATATCAAATCAATAAATGTCAATTCTGTGTTGCCGATGACAAATGAAACATATGTCGCAGCTTGGTTTTAACGTTACGATACCTGGTACCGTTATTATTAAGATGATATAATCTAAGACTTGAGAGTTGTTTGCACCGCCAACCTAAAAAAAATATTGTATCGTTATATATCGTTTCTTAACAGATTTTTCTCCTCAGGTTTACTTGTAAAGCACCCGTGAAGCATTCGTCGTTGATTAAAGTTAGTGTTAAAGAAGAAATCTGCGACAACAGCGGTTGCACTGCTAAAGAAAACGATTATCCAAAATGGAGCGCCTGGTCTTCTTGGAGCGACTGTTCCGTACCATGTGGTGGTGGTCAGCAAAACAAAACACGATATTGCGAAGGAAGAGGTTGTCAAGGCTTGTCGGTACAATCCAGAGAGTGTAATAAGCATCCCTGCCAGGGAGAATGGGGTTGTTGGTCGGAATGGTCTCCTTGTAACGTTTCTTGCGGCTGGGGCGTCAAAACCAGATACCGTACTTGCTTAGGCTATAATTGTACCGGTCCTGACAGAGAAAAACAATCCTGTGAAAACAACCCCTGTGATTGTAAGTGTCCAGTTATAGCGTTTGTTGTTTTGGATGTACATTATTTGTTTGGGATTCTCCAGTATTGTGCAAATGAATAATGAAACTGTATGGCCTTGACTTCAGGCAAGCCTGAACCTTGACCTTTCGGAAAAAACAGTTGAATCTCTGTAGTTACTTCTCAGCCGACTGTCAAGTTCGAAAATACTTTTTTCCGAAATCAAGTCAGGTGTGAGAGTTGATGTCGAAATTCGAGTTCTGTAGCTACGTATTTCTACTTTTGTATTTGATTTCAGCACCCCTTGGATGGAGTAACTGGACCGTGTGGTCCAAATGTGATAAAAACAATGAGCAACACCGTAAGCGTCAGTGTCGCACGCTAACTCCCGGACCAAAGATGTGTCAAGGCAGCAGTGTGGAAACCAGAATATGCGTTTCAGACGGATGTGAAGGTAAAAGTGCCGGAATTGTTGAAGAGAAGTTGGTGTCTGCGACGACAGTGGGAGGCGTTCTGAGCATAGGATTAATAATTGGTTTCGGTATAGGACTCCTGGGAATGCATTTTTATGAAAAGAGGAAAAAAGTTACTATACCCAGTTCGCCGCATTATATGAGTCCTAAGCAGAATCCGTATATTTCCATGCCTTTGCAAGAAAGGCCTCCGAAAAAGCATGGAGCTTCAACGTCAAATAATCTTCTTAATAATGTGCATAATGGAACTCTTAAATCTTTGAAGTATAGTGATTATGATACTGCAACGCTTAAACGAAACAGTCATGCGTTAAATAACGGACATGTAAAGCAGGACTTGCTTGACGATGATAAGTTTTATTATGACTGATTGAATTAATTTTTCCAGTGAAATGTCATTTTCAATCTAATTCTAATTTAGGTTGTTTTAATTGTGATAAAAGATCCCGTTATATATAAAAAAAAGTCGTACCTGTTTTTAATTGCAGCTTATAAATTTTAAATGATAGTAAATTATAAATAATAATAATTTTACATCAATTGCCATATGTTTTTTGTAAAAAAAAATTAACCAAAAAGATATTTTTATTGTATTGTATATATTCTGTATCTGACTCATATTGAGTTACTATTAAACTTTTTGTAAAAGTTGTTGTTTTATTTGCGAACATTTAAACAAATGCGTTAAAGATAGCAATTTATTTATGACAAAAACTATTAATTTAAGCATATTAACTAGAATAATTTATATAGTACATTACATATAACATTCATATAATTTATACCTTAGCTTATTTGCTTGATCATGATCAGTGTGTAAAAGTAAGATACTTATAAATAATCACAGACTAAAATGCTTGGTGCTTGTTTGGTAGAATAAAAGCCTTGTGCAGTTGCTTCAAATCAATGAACTCCATAAAAAGAACGTTTAAAATCTAATACCAATAAAATTCAGCATGACTCTTTGGGCAACTTCACAAATTAAAACAACCTATTCACTTCTTCTTAATCTTTGGTGAAGTAGATTGGAAAACACTAGAAGCCGACATTAAATTCTCAATATACTGGCCCAAAACTTGATTTTCCGAGCGCAATTTGAGATTCTCTTCCTTAACACTATCCACCCTTTGAGAGAGATCGTCGAGGGTATTCTGTAGTTCCAACACTTGGGATATTAGACGGGCTTTCTCCTCCTGTTCATCGGGGCTAGTATCAGGCTCTAAACTATTATGCTGAGGACTAGAACTCCCGTTAGTAAAAGTTGATTGAATCGAATCCATGCTTCTCCCGTGAATCATGCTAGAGGAGTTGCCGTCGGATATAGAATTTTGCTCAGGCTCGTCGTTTATTATCACTAAAAAGCATTTAACCTCAATTCACAAAATTCATCCTACCAAGCCGCACTCACCTTGAGGATCGTCGTCAGCAAGCGGGATGTTGTTTATGTCGTCCTGCAGCTTTGCTCCTGCCATTAGATTCGATTTAATTATCCGATTAATTAATTAATAGACTATCTTATAAATCATCAATTCTGTTAGACACATTTGACACTACAACAACGTTTGACAGTTGACACGAAACTGCCATGACGGCGTCTCTTAAAAAATTACTAAATAAGCGCGGGTTATTCAAACTCATTTTGCAATAACAAATTTAAAACTTCTTTATTCAGTTATCACATGTTATCGGCAACTATATTCTGCCATTTTAACTCAGTTGCGTCTTCACAAAGGGTCCGTAGCCATTAATAATTATTTTTAAAATAAAATGTTAATAAATGTAATGTTTAGGTTGGCAATGATAATAGTGTAGTAATGGCACAAAATGACATGACTTGTCAGGACAGATGGCGCAGTGGGGTCGTGTGTAGAAAGCGATGTTGATGTTCTGCAATAAAATAAACCAAAACCATGTATATTACGGAAATAGAAAGTAAACAAAGAATTTGAAATATCTCAGCCAAAATCCTGAGTCACATCCTACTACAGTTCCTTTAGTTACACCTTCCACGATAATTATTTTAAGTAGTTGTAATCTATAGAGGTGAGTCTCTTAAGTAGTGACAGTAACAACATAAACACTGTTCATGTGGTTTTAATTTAGGTAAATTCTCAAGACACATGGAAGGTTTTGATGCAATTTACTATGAAGAAGAAGAAGAAAATGTGGAAGAACCAGAACCGGCAGATGTTTCGTTGGTTCCTGATCCAGTGGTGATACGTGGTGCCGGTAACATGACTGTGTGAGTAACTTAACTTATTGAGCCTTAAAAAATACTTAAATTAACAATAATTGATAGATTCGGACTGAGTAATCGATTTAGTACAGAATTTCCTAGTGGGCTTGTGTCTCGTGTGGCTCCTGAAGAATTTAAAGAAACTGTCATGCGTATTAATGCCATTTTAAAAAAGACACTTCCAGTTAATGTGAAATGGCTTTTTTGTGGTTGTTTATGCTGCTGTTGTACATTAGGATGTTCATTGTGGCCTGTTATTTGTCTTAGTAAAAGGGTAAGTTACATAATTCCATTTATGTATATATATTTAATTTTTTTTATAGACTCAGCATTCCTTAAATAAGCTACTAGAATGGGAGAATAGTTACCTTTATAACAAATTGGGATTGCATTGGCGTTTAACTAAACAGCAGTGTGATTCTTCATCCATGATGGAATATGTAATATTAATAGAATTCTTACCAAAAATTCCTATATACAGACCCGACTAGCACATATTTGTTGAATTTATGTAAATATGTAGCATTATAAATATGTTATGTATAAATAGGTTTCACCTGGAATCTCTAATTTACCATTTAATTTTGTAAATATGCAATATATGTGATAGTAGGACATACAAATATTTTTTGCTTTTTTTAATTACTTGGTCTTTAACAAAATTATTCAATAGTACAAATTTTAATAAGAAAAATTTTAGTAATGTGAGCGTGAAATCATTTATGCTCGAATATTTTCCTAATCTGCAATTAAATTTGTTTAATATTAGAAATGTAGTTGTTGTGTATATCTATAAAATTGTAATTCAAATTAGTTGCTTATGTATTATTTATAACTATTATCATATTTTGTTGTTTCTACTATGGGTAAGGACTGTTCGCAGTTTTAAAGTTGGTTGACCCATTTCTCAGTGAGAAATGGCTGATCACATCTATACTTTAAAATACTTTTATTGCAAGTTTTAATTGAATGTTACTTTGAAGGTTAATTAGAAGTTAATTATATAAATTGTAGTTTCTAATAAATTGTTAATAACAGTCGCTGTTTTTTATTTGATAATACATATCTTGAGAATGTAGCATTTGATTTGAGAGGTCAAGATTGTACAAAACCTTGCACATAATTACAAAAATAAAACGTCAACTTGGATTCAGTATTGGATCTGTATTCGTATCAAGGTACATGTTAAAAAATATATTTTTATATTTTTTCAAAAATATAAATCTACAGACGCACTGAGGCACAATTTATCACATTTAATGTGCATGCAATCACATGTTTAATACTAAAACCTTGAGGTGTTAAGAAACAAAATTTCTTGGAAATTGTCCAGTTCGCCCCTCACATTCCCCATAAAGCCAGTCGTTGGAAATTTGTTTAATAACTTTAATTTTCTGTCCAGGTCTTAAAGCTAAGTCCCCTGCCATTTGAGGTCTAAATTCATATAAAGCTGTAACTATTTGGTCTTCACCGGGTAAAGGTACTTGAATTTGAACAAAATTTTCAGGGAAAATCCCCTCTTTATCACACACTTTTCCATAGAGCCATTCCTTGTTCACTCTTCTTATTAACATCACCACATCGTTGGTCTGGAATAACAAATTTTTATTACAAATTTCAACAGCGCTGTTATTACCTGTAGAGCTAAATCTCCTGGTTGCGTCGCTGGAAAATCAAACAATGCAATCCCGTAAGGAGTAACAACATTACAATCTCCTTTAGGCGGACTCGGTGGAGGCACATCAGGCATCGGAGGTGAACTATTGGTCGACGAATCATGTTTATTTACGACATTTTTCTTCTGCGCCGCAGCTCGAATTATCCTTGGTTTTAAAGCACTTGAACTTTCTTTAGCTTGCACATTGGAATTATTGTTTATCCAATTTATCGTTGATGAGTTAAGATTAAATAGCGAATTATCATTTTCTAAACTCTTTTTACTTGAAGTTAAACTACTAGTACTACTACTATATGAACTAGATACACTCCCCCCAAACTGATGTGAATGTTCTGGTTTTGGCGAACTTGGGGGGCTCCATTCTATTAAGTTTGGAGTTGCTTGAGCCAAGTTAAACGACGACTTACTTTTGTATTTTATAAAATTTGGGGGCGGAGGCCTCGGCGGGGGCTTTTTCTTGCTCTTTTGTTGGAACATCGATTTCGTCAATTATTTTTGACAAGCTGCGATTCTGACATTTAACCAATGACATTTGCAATTTAATGCGTCAGGTTGGCACCGAACCATTTTCACATTTTTCGCAATTTTAACCACTAATCTGTAAAAAATGAATTATTTAGTGAAATTGCTGTTATTCAAAAAACAATCGTTAATTAACTGAAAAACGAATAATTATGTAAAAAACGGCCATTGAATGATAGATGTCGCCAGTTATGTTAAAGTTATTTAGTTGTCACTCTGCATGTTGTTGTTTTTTTTTTTTTTTTTTTTAATAAAATCATGAATAATTGCGAAGAATTTAGCTGAATTTATGGATGATCCAGATAAAGATGCGTTAAAAGTGTTGTGTTTGTATTTCGAGTGGATGGTTGCGAGTTATGTTGTTGAAGGCTGTTGGTTGTGCAGGTTAATTTACAGTTGTGCGTTTGGGGATGTTGATATGGTCTATTGGCCAACCTGTAATTTCCCTCCAT
This sequence comes from Asbolus verrucosus, assembly GCA_004193795.1. Taxonomy (NCBI): domain Eukaryota; kingdom Metazoa; phylum Arthropoda; class Insecta; order Coleoptera; family Tenebrionidae; genus Asbolus; species Asbolus verrucosus. The sequence continues at coordinate 5,428 of QDEB01042304.1, read as the reverse complement.
TTTGGAGCGCCATCTACAGTGTAGTGAGTGCAATTCCTTGATAAGTTTTGTTTTGGTTGGCGTTGTTCTATTGAAAAAATCGTAAAAATAGTGACTTAAAACCTTTTAAATTATGTTTCGTACTCCCAAACGTAGCAAATTAATTCTTAATAATGATGATCATGTGAATATAACGCCACCGAATAGGGTATTAAAGCCCAAAATCTTAAATTCCGTGGACAAAGGACCGGTTAACGGTAGCTCAAGTCCAGGAGCAGAAAATTCAGTTCTATCGCCTGGCGAGACTCGAAGGGGCCGTCCAAGGGCCGAGATTCTAAACACTCTTATTTTAGAAGGGTCTACCTCCCCCAGCTCCATCAAATGTACTTATTGTCATCGAGTTTTCCCAAGAGAAAAGTCGCTACAAGCTCATCTAAGAACACACACTGGTAAGTGGGATTTAATCGAAAATAATCGAATGTAAAGCTTATTCGTGATCAGGTGAAAGACCCTACGAATGTGATTATCCGCGTTGTACAAGAAAATTCGCACAATCTGGCCAATTAAAAACACACCAAAGACTACACACAGGTGAAAAACCATTCATATGTTCCTCTCCAAACTGCGAAAAACGTTTCACTCACGCCAACCGACACTGTCCAGAACACCCTGATTTACAACTAAAACGTTTTACCACCCCCGGAAGCAGTTTCGAGAAGAAATTTGACGAAGGCCACAATGCAGAAGTACGACAGTGGCTAATGAAGCTAGAAAAGTAAGCACCCCCAACCCTCAAACTACTCCCGCTAATAACCGAAACTTGCAGGCGTAACAAAAGATCCAGCAACCTTGACAACCTGGAGACCACCCCGAAGAAATCGCGATTCAAACGTGAAGAATCCGGTTCTTTCAACAACTCCAACTCCTCATATTTCTCACAAAACGACGGCATAGAGAACTCCCCCAAATCGGAAATGGACGACAACGTTTCTGTCAACTCAGAAAACTTCGAAAACGGCGGTCAAAGCGCTTCTTCCCCCAGGACATCCCTGCACAATTTCGAATTGCCCAAGGGTCCCAAGAAGCGCTGGCTCCAAGCCGTCCAGGATCAGCAGCTGCTGGATTCGAGCCAGGATCTTGCCAGGCCCATAAATTGGGGCGAAGACGGGCCCAATTCTGACGGCGACGAGGTTAAACTGGAACCGGTCGCTCTGGCCGATGATTACGTGGCCGTCGAACCCCAAGTCGTTGTCGAAAATCAAAAACGTCCCACTGTTTTGGTTTGTGTGCAAGGGGGGAAAAGCAAGCAAATTACCAGTGATGACATGCAAGGTGCTATAGCTTTGGTAGAGCTACAAAACGGACAAAAAAGTTGTGTTAACTACAATTACAGACTTTAAACACTTTAATTAGATAGTTATTTTATGTGATATATTGTTCAAACAATGGCTCATACGTTTTTTATATTTGATAATTCAATTTCAAGATCTGTGAGGTCTTGAGTTTTTTTTTTTTTAAATGCACTGATTTTAAGCTCGAAAGTTAAGGATATGTTGATATTCTTTGTTATTATATTCACAGGTTTTGTGTAATCACTTTTTTGCATATTTTCTATTAGCATGTATACATTGTGTTCATCCTTTTGTATTATATATCTTTATATTACATGTTTTATATTTTACATGATTCAATTTATACTGTAACATCTATATTGATGTGTTCCATTTTGTAATATGATAATTTTAAGAAAAATGCACAGAAATTCTGGTTTATCAGAAAATTTTGTATTCTGCACTTTATATACATTCCTAATTTAATGATTCAGTTTTTATTTAGTACAACGTTGGCAGGCTTGTTCTGCAGTACAAAGACAGTTTTACATCCATTTAAAAATCAGCATTTTGTACTTATTTTAAATGTGTTGTAAAAATAGCGAATAAGTTATCAGTTAAAATAGTCCAAAGAACAAATCTTGTAGCTAGTTAATTTTTGTGCTTATAGATTAGAAATGTTATCAGTAATACCAGTCCTTAACTTTGAAGTTGTATTGTTCTTTTTGTTATTTATATATTTCTAAATTTTAACTTTTTATGCTTTAGGAACAATTTGTGATGTTTCTTTTATTATTATTACTATTGCGTAAGTATTTATTAATGTTTCTATGAGGTAATTGGATAGAGTAACACTCTGTATAAAACTATTAAAATAAAACATTTCATATTAAGAGCTATTATTTGTAAAATTGCCCGAAAATGAAAACCCCCGAATTGGTGTAGGTCCAGGCTTTAAAATTTAAATAGGGGGGTTTTAAATATTTAAAAGTCCAAGGACTACTCGATTCATTTTCACAGTGGGAATTTAAATTTGTTATGGTGGCGTCATTGGTTGCATAACTTCACTTGTTGTTGACATTTTGACATATGTTTTTGTTTTGAGGGGACCAAAGACCCTTGAACGTTTTATAATAAAAGCATGTGACAATAACTTTGTGTTTAGGAAGAATTTGTGATAATTTGAACAAAATATGACTTTAAATTAATTTATTTCAAGTTTGTGTACTTTCCCCATTATGTCAAATTTAACAGCAAAAACAAGCAATAATGACGAAAAAGTTGAAGAATACACTTGGGAAAATTTCGAAAATTGGATTCACTGCATTTGCATTGTTAATTTTGATTTAGAATTGGGTCAAGCGTTAGAGGTAAGGATTCCGCATAGTTAACATAACCTAAATTTGCCCGTTTTAGGGAATATACCCCAGACATGTCACATTAACAAAACAAGAAATCTCAAATATTTGCTACTTAGCTTTCCCAGACTCAAACTCAGGATGTATGGGAGACACAACGTTCATTATTAGGCTTCCAAACAGTCCAGGAAAAAACACACGCCGAGACGAACATATTCAGTACAACACTAAATGTGCACCTGTTCTACAAATACATTCGTCATATTATTGGGGTTATGTATATTTTAGACAAGTTAAAGACATCACGTTACCAAGAGGATACTTCCAGAAGGTTTCAATAATACGGCAACATAACATTCAACTAAACAACCTCCTTTCAGAGTGTGGTTATATTAACGAGGCTACCCTTCAACAATTTATTTACAAAAATCTGCAGTCTGTTAGCACCAGAGTATTTTGAACATGGAGAACTTAGTTTAGAGGCGTCATGCTGCAACATAGAACGATGGCCTCCTCCAACTCCAGGAGAAACGCTCAATCTCCCTCTATTAGGATTAGTTTTTCAAGTATTTCTTTATATGCAGGTAAATATGTAATTGAAACTAATGGAAAATTTCCAGATTCATATTCCTCAGTCCAACAGCAATTCGCCAAGTCGGCAGTTAGCTGCCATCAGTGAACCCACAGAAAATCAGATACAAACCTCAGTGGAAGATTTAAATTATTTTGAAATTTTACAACCGGTACTCTCACATATACATTTATTATGGGAATTAGTTCTCACCTCTGAGCCTCTAGTAGTCATGGCCACTTCCCCAACCCATTGTTCATCTATGGTCTTGGCTCTAACGAGGTGAACAATCTACTCTGTTTTATTTTTGTTTTTGTATTTTACAATATTACAGTATACTGAGTAACTGAAATTTAGCACCTTTTCACAATTTCAAAATTTAAGTCATTTGTAATTGAGGTAAAATTCTGAATTTGCATTTTAATTGGTTCTCTAAACACTATCCACAGTTTTTATGACCAGATGTGATCGTGGTTGTGTGATTAAGAATATATTTTGGGTTGCGTGCTTCATTCAAGCATATTCCAAACGCAATTAATGTTTATTTACTACCAACTCGCTCTTGACAAAATACACAAACAACAAAAATGTTTCAATTTAGATTTTGTGATTCACGTTGACAGTTCAGACATGCGTACATGGTTTTCAAAGGCCTATCATTTAGACTTAAACAATTTTAACGAATAAATATATCATCATTTGAATTAACAGTTATGTATTGCTTTGCTTCATTTTCGTTTGTTTTATTTTCATCTAACTTTTCTTTTCAAAATTTTCCACCTAAATTTCTAGAGCTTATTTAGGATGGTATGATGATGTTACCCTGTATGTATAGTGTCCATTAATTCCAATAAAGAAAAACAGAAGATATGCCGGATTTCAGTTACACTAAGTATTATTCATAACAGATTTTGAAAGAGACTTGTTCTAAATTTGAAGAAAGGAAAAACGGCAAGTACAACTATTTTTTGGGATAAACCCTAATTTTAAGTAGTAAGTACATGTTGAAAATGAAAAAATCATTTAAATTTTGTTGTTGGAATTAAAGGTGAAGAGGATGTCATTAGTCTATTTTACAAACACTGTTTTGTTTTTTGCATAATATTTTTAAAAAGCGTAAATAAAAGTAGTTCACATGTAAAACCACTTATGAAATCGTCAAATAAAAAGAAACGCCTTCTGCAATAGCTTTTGCAATATGTGATTGCAAAATTTTAACTTTAAGTTACACGCCTATGCAGATGTTGCATTTAAAATTTCCAAATTTAATTTGACAGTTTCTAGTGATAAGAAAAACGGAATTCTTTTTCAAAATTGCAGCCTGAAATATTAAAAACTCTGAAGTTGTAATATAGCGGTTGCTTTCATATTTTCAGGATAATTTCTCCTTTGAAATTTTGTGGTGACTACCGCCCATATTTCACAATTCACGATAGTGAATTCAAGCAATTTACCAGTAAAGTACAAGTCCCCCCACCAGTAGTTTTAGGTGTAACCAATCCGTTTTTCGCAAAAATCCTTCATCATTGGCCCCATACTATAAGATTAGGGAATGATTTAGGTGAGTGATTATTCGTTTGTTTTGATTGTATAATAACAAAGCCATTTGAAGGACAAACTCAAAAATTTAAACTTAAGAAGAATGGCAACTCAAAAATGTTAGATAATAGTCCTGGAGTGTATACAACATACAAACCTTTCTTACAAAAAGATAAAAATATTATAAAGAAACTAATTTCTGGAGTCACTTCCAGAAGACCATTTGAAGTCCAATCAGCTTTATTAAGAAGACATTTGTTAGAACTTACACAAAGTTTTATGATACCTCTAGAAAGGTATATTGCTAGTTTAATGCCACTACAGAAAAACATATCACCGTTTAAAGTAATGATACAGAATAATGGAAGCATGACATTTATACTTTGCTTGTAGGCGGCACCAACTCCTTTACCTTTTAATCCCGACGACTTTATCGCTACTCTAGAAGCAGCAGGGCCTCAACTCACCACAGGGATTAAAGGCGACTGGGTTGGGTTGTATAAGAAATTTTTTAGGTCCCCCAATTTTAATGGATGGTTTAATATGAGATACACCGATCTAGCTTTGAAACTACAAGCTTTACATCTTGAAGCGCTGTCCGATGCTGTAAGTTAGCACTGGCTCTCTAAAAACATGTTAATTGATTGTTG
>QDEB01042256.1:0-10692 GCA_004193795.1 Asbolus verrucosus | reverse complement strand
TAATTAATAATGAAGGGGGACTGTGCGCCCCCCACAACCCTTTGAGCTATATTGCCCATTAACGAACTTAGATCTACGAATTTGACAAAGAATCCGTACATAAAATTTGAACTCGATAAATCAAGACGTTTTCACGTAATCGACGTGATGTATTGCACTTTTTTTTAAATGAGTGACATGGACAAGATCAATAGCGCTCCTCGCTAATGCTCGTGCACTAAAAATATATACCTCGAAAACTCACCTTTAAGAATCAAGAAATATAATTCCAAAAACTGACAAATCCATCATGGAAGGCTCACAATAAAATGAAAATGATAGATAGAATGATGGAATTTGTTGTTCCAAAAAATTAATAAATTAACGGAAATTGTAGATAGAAACCATATTCGAATGTAGATAATTAATGCTAAAGATAGGAAAACAACTCAGTGTATTCCGTAATAGACTGATGTGTATGGAGCAAAGAAACAACGGTTTGAGAAGGTTTTTGAACTCTGGATAATATGGAAATGCCTTGGGTAACAGTCTTTGTCTTCGTAACTACGAAACTATGCACCCGCCACAAAATTAACTATGATGTTTTCTACTCAGAGATTTTTAAATCGTTTTCAATGTTGAAAAGTCTTTAATTTATTCATAACCCAGATTGAGCTTGTTGCGCCTCAGGACAGTGCCTGAATGTCCACACAAAATTTTAAATTTTTAAATCAAATACACAGGACGCCTCGAGCTAAGAAGAGAGACTGCACTTCCTTAAATACACATCTCGAACATAATCTTAAAATTTTAAAGAAATTCTCACAACATAAAATAAAATTAACAAAAAAAGAAAATAAAACTGTACTGTTAATGTAACCCCTGGTTAAGGTAAAATTAATTGTAACAGCTACGGGCCAGTATCGATTTGCTTATGTTTTCAAAAGTCTTCGAACTGTAATTAATACATTATTTTGACTCCTCTTTTTATGTATTAATGAAGGACTGACTGACGGGGGCCGCTACATTTGTGTATATAACAAGCAGAAGTCAGGAAAAATTGTAAATTCCGGCCTGCTTATCTGAATTGCGGTGTGCCTCAGGGATGGCTGTAGGACCGCTTCTCTTCATCCAATATATCAACATAAAACAGATCATCTGTGTGAATGTGCAGATGATAAAAACATTATCATCGAAGGACCCACGGGTGTGGAAAGAAGTTGTGTTTAACAATAAGTCAAGTTTCTGCATCTAGCAACTTAATACAACCGAAAAATAACTAAAACTAATGCACGCCAATTTTTTTCTAGTTTTGAATAGTAAGTTTGTGAATTTATTAGAATTCAAACGTGGAAAATTTTAAAGGAAAACTTTGTGGCCGTTAATATAAATGCGTGCACATCGATTTTTAAAGTTCTTAGACCTTGAAAGGGAGAAACGTTAAACGGAAGTTTAACCGACGTCTGAAATACGAGTTATAGAATCTCCTGCTATGTAATATCATATTTTTCCCGGATGAGCCCCGAATCCAAATTTTAGTCATAGATGATATTTACATTTTTCTTTCAACTACATGCTACTGTTGTTTTCTGATTTATATTTCCTTAACATTATATTAAAAGTGTTTCGTTTTAGATTCCATGTCCAGTTGTAATAATATACAATATAGTATTCGCTAGGCACGTTATTAATAAATAATCATTTGCAAAAAAAGCCCCAATTGATTAATCCACTCTCTCACGCCACATCCGGGGAGCCGCCCTCTTGCTTTTGTTATTTTAACATTGTAGATTTTCCCATTCTGCGACAGTTTTATTTTGGTTAGTTTCCCCGGTAAATAATCCAGTATCAACTAGTTTTATGTAAATGACTCCATTCTTGTTCGTTAATTGTTTCCAGAAACTCTACACTATCCTTTGTTACTTATCGGAATATGAGACAATATTAAGTAACCACACAACGTCTCCAGTTAAGACCACAGTCTTTGATTAAATTATTAATGAATTTATAAGATTGTCAGGTCCCAAATTACTTGTTGCTGTGATTGTTGCTCAAGTCTGCCATCTTCAATCTCATCAAAGTTAACTCATTTTGGCCCATATGAATGGTAATTTATCTAAATGATAAACTCCTTTGTACAAACTAATAATGCGACCCCTTTTCAAAATCGCTTAATTGATGAAAGCAATTATCGCGCACGTGACTCAGTGGCGGCTCGTAAACTTTAGCAATTGGGGGGCAATGAAAAATAACAAAAGCGTGAATTTGTGAAAACTGTCTCGCAAGTTATTCGCAGTTCTAAAAACATTAGCTGTTTCTTTCGCGACATGAAACTGGCGGGAAGGGAGCTTTACTAGCCGTTTTAACAACACAGATTCTTACTTGTAAATGTAAATTAGAAAATTAAAAATTAAAATAAAAATCCTTTTCTTTATTAAATAAGTGGCGGAGCATTGCCCTGTTGTCTTTCCTGAACCATCCGCTTATATAGGCATTTTAAAATATTACTTTGTGGAAAATACGAAAACATAAATTAATCCAAAATTGAGCTGATTTTATAATGACTTACTTTTTGATCAAAGATAAAAGGAAAAAAGTACAAAAGCATGTTGATTTTTTTTTTTTTTCGTAATGTCCTCGTAAGAAATGATTTATACGATTTTTTTGTTCGAAATGCGGAGTGTTGCAATATTTGCGATAAGCAGTATGCAAATTAAATTCAGTGTCTGCGATAAGGATGGAGGAAATTGTATAAAAGGTGAGAATAATATGAAGATCTAACATAAAAAATTAGACTTATTTTAATGAGGGGTGAACGGCGTGTTTGAGTTTTATTTCGGAGGTAATTTCATGATAAAAAAAGGCATTATAACCCCGACTACCTCTTAACTCTGCCGTCTATGCATTTGTAAAATTAAATAAACATGGGACAGGGAAAGGTAATATATTGTTTGGCTTTTATATAAAAAAGACATTAGGCAAATTCTTTTGTCTTAAAATGAGCAGTAATCCTTAGCGACCAGTTCGTCCTCCTTTTTACTCGCTGACAAGAAAGAACGTATTATTGGCCCTTAGTAAATTACTCCGAAGCAGTTTATTTAAAATAAATTAAAACAATTTTGGTGTAATTAGTACTGATGTAAAAAAAAATCGCTTAGCTGTAGAATAGGTGAATGGCGTGATTGCTGATAGGTATAACAATTTAAACAATTTCTGGTCTAAGATGTTTAATGAGATAAAATTTATGTAACTTGCCTTAAGTTTCATGTAAAAGAGAATTAAAATCTGAGAAAGCCATTAAAAAAAAAGGATTACCTAAATTAAAATAAAACTTTCCTCTAACTCCATCAAGAGGGAATTCAGCATTCCACTAGAATGTACCAGAACATTAAACAATAATTAAATTGTGTGATTGGAACGAGTTTTAAATTTGTAAAAATTCCCTCGTCAGAGAAAGAGCAAATATCGATTCCTTTCAAATATGGCATTTTATTAATTTTAAAAAATTGACGTCATAAACTTAAAGTACCGCCTGAGGTAAATTATTTGTTGTACGCTTTCTGCTCCAAAATTTCTCTTTTTAATTCCGCTTTTTATTTCCTTTCCTTCTTAGATACAGGAAATATTTTTATTATTTGTTGGAAATTCATACACAAGACAGGCACGATATTCGTATGATCTTGGATATTGTTTCTAGACATATTTTATTTCTTTTTTCCATTAAACTTGCAGTGCATTGGGCATGAACTAACTTCTGTATCTGCTCCTGAAGTGTTCAACGAAAATTTTACACACATTTCAGATTTGTTTTAACTTTTATTTACATTTTACAAGAGGGCGAGATTTCCAGCTATAATAAATGTTTCGATTTTACACAAGAGGGCTTAAATCAAATGTATATATGAACAAGATATTTTTTCTCCTCTTTGAAAAATGATGTTCAAAGAAATGTCAGCGAGAATAATTCATAGATAGAAAAATTTTATACATTGAACTTATCTTTGTGTCTTCCCTTGTTCTTAATAAACATCCAATAAAACTAACAACCTTATCGTTGGCCCTCAAACCGCTTCCTCAAAACTAGCAGCTTCCATCGATTTTATTCCGCTCATTCTCCTCTGATGTTTCGTCTGTTACATCTTCATGCACCACCGAATTTAAGAAATACTATAAAGTGTTAAAATTACATGATCTGAAACATTTTTTACTTTTTTATCCTCACATATCTCACATGAAACAATTTCTAAATCAAGAGATCACTTTAGCTGTTCCATTTTAACATTTCAATGACTAGAAAGATAAAAATTTAAATTTTTATTAAAGCTTTAACCAATTCGAATAATTAATCGATTGGAAATTGGAATAATCTTTAAACTTTATTTGATCGATAATTTGTAGACAAAAATGTCTGCGCTTTGTATATTTTTCTAGTTAAATCCTGTGTAGTGTGTTGTTAAAATCGCCGTGTTATACAAAAACGTTTTCTAAAAAAAAATAATAAAATAAGCTAAAGATGAAAACATACCGTTATTCCCATAAAATGGCCAATGTAAATCTTTAATTTCCATTAAAGAAATAACTGAAACTCTGTGGACATCTATTTAAGGAATACTAAAAAGAACCAAATTTCGTACATGAAAGTTCATTTACGCCAAGATTAAGTGATCATAAAAGAAGAGGGAGTTCGTATAGATGAAGTGTTTTTATTGAATAATCACCAGGAGGTGTAAACAAATACAATAGTCACCATTTGTCACAAGGTGTAAGCAATTCGGTCCTTCCAGACAGTTAGACAAGTTTAACTTTTTCTGTTTATGAATTATTTACTATTTTTTGTTTCAGTGTTATTAATATTTATTTTAAGAAAATTTGTGGAAGGGAACATAAAGACTTAAGTAAATATTGACAGCTATCGGCTATGATCTGTTCAAACAAAATTTATAGTTTTAAAAGGAGAGTTCATCATAAAACACTGCTTTTATTCTTCTAGCAACTACTTTCTCCTTACACATACTTTGAAAGTTGAAACACCAAAAACAAAAAATATTTTTATGATCTATCTGATAAGATAATTAATAAGGTTGTAAATTTTGTACAACATTTAGAAAACACGATTACTTTTAAAAGAATTTTTTGATAAGATGTATATTTAAATGAGTTCTTAAAAAAAAAGTTGCTTGAGGTGAATACACTTGACAACAAAAGATTTTAATTCAAGCTTTTAATAATTATTATGTGTATCGGCATGCCAAGATTTTGGTGTAAACGAATCTTATTTATGAAAAAATGAAATATAAAATTGAGAGCTTATTTTCAACGACAATGTAATAGAATTATCCAAATATTTTGGACAATTACAAACTCCTTGCTGTAGTTTTTTTTCTGTAGATAAGGAAACGTGAGAAGAAAACGTAGTCGACAAAATAAGTTGTCAGTTATTGATTCACTCCATCATATTGTTTACAAATTAAATGTTACGTTGGATTAAGGCATCCCTTAGATTAACTACTGTCAAGATTATGTCTCTATTAAGCATCCGCAAGTTGGAACTAAATGTTTACATTTGTTTTGTGTGCGACTTGACATCTCCAACAAAGAACAAATCAGTCAACCACCTACATCAAATGAACGAAATACGAAATAAACTGGCTGGAACTCATTTCGCGAATAAAATTATTGGGGTGTACTACTACTCTACATCATTACAATTTGTAATTGAGCTCAGCTCACAAAATCTTCTTGAATATGATCTAAGCTCTTGCAATTAACAGATGAAACAGACTTATTTCAGCTTACAATTACAAATGATGCGTACTAGTAATAATTGAATTTGGAGTTTATATAAATTTCAAATCGTAATAAACAATTTTTTTTGGAAAATTTTGACAAAAAAGACTGGAAAAAATTACTTTAAGGGACTCGATATAAAATATGAAATATCTCAAAGACAGTAGAATGTCTTTAAAACCTTTTCAACACTTCCAACTGTTAAGTAACAAGAAAATATAAATATAATATTTTTTCAAACCAATCTATATTAATATTTCATTGAAATTGTCAAATGCATCTATGATTTAAATAAAATTAATTTTATTAATATTTTCTTAAGAATTTAATAGACTGCGTATTAACAAATAAAATTTTTCCATGGATTTGCAGAACGTCCGAAAGGTTCATGTGTCTTCTGTTTTGATTTTAATATTAAAGAAAGTAGAAATTCCTATATTTTTTTCGATGAAACAGTCTATGAATTTTTTAGGCTCCACTTTGAGTGTTAGTTTAGGGTTATGTGAGGAGTTACTTAATTGTGAAAGAAACCATCATTTAAGGTGTTTGTTACAGTTGCTAAAAGTTGAATTTTTCACAACGCTGTTGTTTATTTTCTCTTGAAAAACATTTTTTGGTATCTTTATTATTAAAACCCTGCAAATATATTACGAATATGTTTACATATGAGATTTTACTTTAAAAGCAATGTTAATGTGGAAAATGATGTACACGCACTGTATTTTATTAATGTGCACACATTTTCATCCTTGATGTAATCTACGTGCTAAGTTTCATCAAAATCGGCTCAACTATAGCTGAGATTAAGTGAGATTAAGTATTTACAACAACGACGACAAACAGATCGATTCCTTGGATCCGATAAGTTCTCGAGTTCGCATTTTGACCTTAATACTGTTCTTTTATTAACAAGAAACAGGAACATTTTATTTTAAAAAAGAAATTTTTAAAGTAAATAAATAAAACCAACGTAAATATAAACAGTTTTTGTAATATAAATGAGTGGAAATTACCAATTCAGTCTTGTCACTATTATGGTTCGAATTTTACCTTTAATTTGGTAGGAGGTGACGATAACTTGTTTTTATAAATAGCACGGTATTAATTTTTTTTTAAGTTAAAGTTTAAAAAAATTACAAAATTTTTCGACACGATAGTGGTTGAAGCCCAATTCAAGACTTTTTATCGAAATTGTTTTTGACTTATTTTAATACATATCACAAAATCATATGAAATAATGATGTATTATTTAAACTGAAATCAAGATTTAGCTGATAATAGGAAACTTATGCAAATTTCTGCCTCGTATAGCATATGATAATATTACACCACCTAACAAAGTTTTTCATATTTTGTTTTAAAAAAGAAATTTAATTAAAACTACGGTCTTGAGTCGGTTTAAGTGAATTGCTGGTTATCTACATCTGCAAAATAAGAAATATATGATCTATGCGAGAGAATAATTAAAAACTAATGGGCAACGTAGATTAATGAAGTTTATTTATTTCAAAAAAAAAAAAAACTCATCTGTGCTGTAAAAGGTTTTTTTTTATAAAAACAAAAATTGTTTTCCAAATTTTTTATATCTAACATTAACATTATGATTTATTTTTTTAAAGTGAATGTCCATGTTATGAGTTGTTTCTTCATTAAGTTCGATATCGTTATTTGCAGTCCTTTGCTTCATCACTGACTGCGCCTGACAGTCTTCTACGTCATTTTAAATTTCCTTAATTTCCCAATAATGGTCCCGATTTTCAAATCGCACAACATGTATGATGGTGTAGCAATTGCGTATTTGTGAAAGGTTATGGAAGATGACAGTTTTCATAATTTTGAAGTATTTGTCAGCTATTTCAGTTTACGAAATATTTTCAAATACTGTATTGTTATGATACAGAAGCTGTGAGAGTAACGTGAATAAATAAAAAATAAAACTTTATTTTTTTTAATTATCTTCAACATAACTAAGATCAAGTGACCTAACATTATCGCGTGCTACAAAAACACGCAATCCAAAATGTAGCACGGTGATTCTAAACACAATCAAATTATTTAAAAAATTCAAAAAGAGGGTATCGTAATAATAGTTTTAGCGCACGAGCAATAGCGAGGATCTATTGATCTTGTCCATATGACTCGCTCGCTAGTCCTCTAGGACATCACACCAATAGCGTGAGAACGGTTTGACCTATCGAGTTTAAATTTTGTGTACGGCTTCTTTGTCAAATTGTTAGATCNNGGTTGTGGGGGGTGCAGAGCCCCCCTTTATTATTAATTAATTGATTCCCAATAGCTTCTTTTACTATCATAGGGAAAATGTTTTCAGTGAAAGCATTAATTTTATAAATGGAGATGTTACCGAGTTTTTAATATTTTGTTACATTTATTTTTATTAAAACTTAATGAAAACTAATGAAAACAAATAGTTGGAGAGTGGTGGTGGTATGATCTGTTCTTGGTTGTAGGGCAGGGTGTTACTGGAGACACGTGTCAAAACTGCAGCCGACTTTTGCCGGATTTGAGTGTCAGTTTAGGAGATTTCGTTAGATGTATGTGATAAATTATGCTAGTTATCCAGAATGTAATTGTCGGCTTGTCGTGACGTCAGGATGTAGTAACTCTCGGATCTATATCGGAGCGTGTCGCGGTGGATGGCAAAAAGCGCACGGTGGGGTGGCTTCAATTTGGGATTATCAGGTGTAAGTGCGCGAAGTTCGCGTAGGTCAGGGCTGGAGAGGACCGCGTGGATCGCAAGGGTGCGGATCAAAGATACCCACCAAGTAGAAATACACACACGGGGAAAGGAGCGCAAAGGAACCCCGGATCAATACAGCACCTTGAATAATTTATAAAAGCGTTCTGGCCTGCACTGTTCTAGCGGCTTGAGCGTGTCGCCTCCACCGCCTCTATCCACTTCACTCCATTGTCTAAATAGTTCGCCCTCGCTGTCTCCACGATGACTCACCACTCTTTGCGCGCTCTCCACTTTCGCCACTTCTTCCACGACCCGCTGCCGCCACACGTGCTTATCATGCTTACGCTCCTCGCTAATCTACGCCACCTCTCCGATCTCTGATAAACGAATTGACCGAGACGATAAACAACTCTAATGCCATTAACTCCGCCATGCCAAGACCGATCGCAAAATCGAACCTCCACGCTGCTTCACATCATTCAAATCCAAGGACGTGGCCCGCCCCTTCCACCGCGATTTCCAACCCGTCTCTACCCAAAACCGCTTGACCATTCTAATCGCTCCCATCACGAACCAAACACGACGTCTCAATCACCACATGTCAACAATTAACTACTCCAAGGTCGGTGTAAGTCGAGGAAGAGAAAAAGTTTAAGATTGGCTTACGTTTTGGTTTCAGCTACTCTATAGCAAGTCTAACTTTCAATCACGTATCACGTACCCTTTTGTATTGCTCTTTTCTCGCCACTCAGTATCCATTATCTACTTTTTTGGTTGTTTAACTGCAGCAACTAGTAGCATAAAAGAAACAACTATGGGTGTTGCTCTGACCAATCCACCGTCCAGGAAGGCTATTTTCATTATGGATAATGGATACAAATGCATCAAGTAATGATATAATACCAGTGATCACATATCTAAAATCGCGCTAAATTGTTTTTGACTGACAAGTTTTTGATACTGACAGGTTATGTCAGCACGGGCCACCAACAACAAGGGCCACCTATCCAGAAATGGGTCCGGGCTGATGTTGCCCAACTTCGGAAATCAGCATGTAACCACGGTCATATCCCGCCTTTCGGGATATTATTATTATTAATTATAAATATAATATCAGGTCTGTTGCTGAGTGGTGAAAACAGTTCTTTTCCACTTCAACTTATAGTATTATTCATGCGTGTTACCACTAAGTGCCTTAAAATGTAGGGTTGAAACTTTAATGTGGGTTCTCTAAGTAATTAATCAGTCATCCAAAATTCAGTATGAGAAAGTTCGATGTATACAAATTTTCGAAAATTTTAACACTGAATGTAGGCTAATAATTTTTCATTTAATTGATTTTTTTTCTATCTGATATTAATAATTTAGGAAAAATACCGGTTGATGGTATTACGATAGCTAGACCTTTGATGTCATCTAACTGCCAATTGCTACTATTTTCTTCTTGAGGTTATGAATGTTAGCAACTGCGATATTAATGACATATAATTCGATTTATATAATATTTATATAGAGTGATTGTTAATGATTAAAAGTGCCCATTTCATAAAATAATATTAAAGTATAAGATTTGTTGTTCCACTTCCAAGTGATTGCAAGTATGTGCATTTAAATCTTTTCGGTTGTTATAGTAACAGTACAGTTTGACAAATAACAGTGGCGTGTAACTAAATTTGTATTTTATTATTTTAGTAAAATAGTCGATTTTCATGTATGATGTAGGTATGTGTTAAAGGGCACCTACATGTGTTACAGTCATCCGTAATAATGTCTCATTAATGAAGCACAATGTAGCTAGGACAGAGTTATTGACTTTTGAAAAGATTTATTTGACAGCTCCCAAAAAGAAATATATGACACTGTCTAACGTCAACTATAATTGTATTATTAGAAAATAGCAAAACCTAGTAGCTACTTCAAATTTAATCATTAATCATCACTCTATAATATATTATTATATTTGTACATGATTTTTTTAAAATTTACATCTAATTTAATAAAGAATTTATCATATTAAGAGGCTTTTCGTTTATTTTTTGTATTATACTATATTAGCGCACGAGCATTAGCGAGGAGCGCTATTGATCTTGTACATGTCACTCGCTCGCTGGTCCTCTAGGACATCACGTCGATTACGTGAGAACGCTTTGACCTATCGAGTTCAAATTTTGTGTACGGATTTTTTGTCAAATTCGTAGGTCTAAGTTTCTTTAATGGGCAATATAGCT
>QDEB01042251.1:0-19844 GCA_004193795.1 Asbolus verrucosus | reverse complement strand
AGACAATAATTCTGAAAATGATCCGCAGACTTCCAACGTACAAGAAACTGAAGACGAAGCACCCGAAACAATAAAAAATCTATCCAAGCCCTCCACTTCATTTTCAAAAAGTGAAGAAAGTAGGAGTTCGCAAATCTCTACACCCAAAGATATTTCCAATGAGGTGGTAGAAACTGCACATATATACAAAAAAAAAGATGGACCAAGTAAAAAAGAAAATATTTGAAAGTTCCAGTGAAAGTGAAGGAACATCATCATATGTGTGCAAGGATGAACCAGAGAGTGAATATGAACATGCAGACGATATTTGTTGCGTGTGCAATGAATTTGGACAAAATGGCAAAATTTGGTTTAAGTGTGTGCAGTGTGAACAATGGGTACACAAAGACTGTTCAGGGTACAATAGCCCAAAGAATTATATTTGCGATTTTTGTCGTACCTATTAGAGGTTCTATATTGTTAATATTATAATGTTCGGTTTATCGGGAAATACCGATCATGGCATATTTCTTTAGTTATTTTTTTTATAGGGTTTATTATTATTTTAATATTTTTGTATGTTGTTTATTGGTTAAGTAATAAATGAGTTGTTGTTTGATACAAACTACAATTAGAAATCATAAAATTCTTAAGTGATCGGTAATAACCAACTCTCCCCTAATAATTATTGCACTTCGTTGTAAAATGACCTGTTATGATGAACAAACCTGAAAATTTTTGATTAAATAGATTATAAAAACATGTTTATATCTTTTAATATTTGTGTTGACGAAATGCTCCAAAGAGCAAATGTTATTTCAATTTTAAATTTTGGATGAAATCTTAAAGACAAAGTTTTGCAAAAGTATATGGAAAGGTTTTAGGTGGGAATACCTAGATGTTTAAAATTTGACATCTTTTTTTTTAATCTTGGAAAGTGTAATGGTGAATTTACAGATTTAGAATGTCTTGTTATAATTCGTTTATGTTCGGTTTGATGGAACAGAGCGTTCGTTTATATTCGGGATTAAATTTCTGTTGAGGCACATGGCGCACGATACGGGCGTTGTTGATAGCCTCGAGAAGCTAGAAAGGTTCATTGCCGTCGAGAGAAGTGTGTGATGTGCGATGTGAACTCTTTTTTGTTGTAAACATAACCTATAAACAAATCTTTTTTGTTTAAAATATTTACAAAATGTGACAACAGGATACGTACCTGCCAGAATGAATCAAAATTTTGTTTCAGTTTTTCTCATTTTGACCTTTACTCATTTAACTTGTGCATATTTAAATTTATACTTGGGTCTACTTGAAGTACAAAGACTTTTAGGTGAGTTCTTTTTATTATTCAGTTACTATACATTTATTCTTACAGAAAATTGAATTCTATTAAGATATTGCGCATGTCCAATACTGATCGACCTGTAAGTTTATGGGGTGACAAATCATTTACATATCATTAGGAAAACACTTAAGCGGTCTTATTTTTGTTTATTGTTTTTTTTTCCATAAAACCATTATTGATTTAATCCTATTTACATAATTAAAATTCTTTTTGATCTTTTTCATCATAACATAACTAAATGAAAATCATTGCACCCAACATACGAGATCTATAAACAGGTTTTTTGGTTTGGTGTCATGAAGATTTAATTTATTTTTTATGGGTACTGTAATACTAAGCAGGTGTTCACAATATTTCAAAAGTTAATTTGTGTAAACATCATAGAACTCTCTCTGGCTCTTCTTTTTGTCCTCACAAAATATCAGTTTATTACATCAATCCTGTACTTAACAAGCATACGGCTATAATGTCTTTTTTTTGGCTCCAGACTTCAGCTAAAAAGAAACTTACAATAATAGGACTGGAATGAGATTTGATTTAAGTGAATCACCGAAATAAATTATAGTAAATGTATTTTGATTAAATTGAAATGTTTTGGTATTTAAATAGTTGATTAATCCTCACCTCCAGCGGAATGACTTTCATTTTAACATTATTGAATTCTTGTTTTTTATCTTAACATTTTATCTCATAACAATTAAGAAACTTATTATACTTGTCAGTACTATAAACAAGTCTACCTACTGTTTGCTTGTGTAAACTGTTCTAGGTTGAGGACAGTTTATTCTTTATCTCCATAGGCGGCGTGTTCAAAGAAATTCTTTATAAATTATAGGGTGCTGCTACCGGCAGTACAAAAATATTACACAACATTTTCATTTTCAACATGATATGTATTTTTGTCATGTGATTACAGAAATAAATTGGATTGCGTATGTAGCACGAAACGTTAATTTAATATGCCGTTTTGTATTCACCCTTGTAGAGGGGGATTATGCCAGAAGCCACCCTTTCTTCGCTTACTGACATCATTTTTTGTTTAGGTTTAGAAGCAGAGCTGTATTATGTAAGAGATGGGAACATTAATGATTATGCATTAAATTTTGTCGTGCCAGTTCCGTCCAAATTAGATTCACTGCAATTTACATGGGAAAGTGTTGCAGATAGACCTGTGTGTACACTTAATTAACGATAATTCTTCATTAACACGATTTGATTTTAGCTTCTCTACTCTATTGGTGTGGAAACAGCAAATTCCCCAGCTTTGTTGCCACCGAAACTGAACATTACCTCAACTGGTTCAATACCGACGTCTCTCCAAACATTCAGCGTTATTTTACCATGCTCTGGTGTGGTAGCAGCGGAAGTGGATGTTACTATTACCATAAATGTCACCGTAACACACTCGAATGTTACCACACTCACGTTTCGTCGGAAGAAAATATGTACAAAGTTTGAAAACCAACCCAACAATTATGTATTTGTAGATACTGTACCGACATACTCGAATTCGGCAAATATTTTTTATGTTGCCATCTTTTCTGCTTTGATACTCATTATTATACTTGCTTCTGTAATTACTACGTATTATGTCAAAAATAAGAAAACGAGGAGGACCACTGAAAGTAATATTGAACCCACTACCACCTTCCTAACAGCGATCCCGAGAAACACCGTCAACACTTCTTATGGTAGCTTCAGAAGGATGCCCAGCTACTCTTTGATTAACGAACGATCCAAAGACCTACAAGAAAGAATCGCTGAACTTACAGTACAAAGGTAACTGCATGTAATTTGTAATATCGTTAATCCGAATACCTTCAGTCTGAAGAGTTTCTAGATTGTTTTTTAACCAGAAATGTAAGCAAAAATCCTAGAAATAAGTTTTTCAATGTACTTGTATTTCTTCCTGTTGTTCATTTCGTTAATGTTAAAAATGTGGTTTTAAATATAAGAAAGATAGTACATTAACATTGCAAAAGACAGTTGCCAAACGTTGAAATATCATAAAATAAATAAAGAAATAAATAAAATAAGAAAATAATGTTTTTATGTTGAAAAATGCACTTTAATATGCGTTAGTGATAGTTTAGTGATAATTCGGCCTAATCGGTTTATAAATGTATATATTTTTTTAAATATGCAATGTGCCTGGTAATTGCACTAATGCAGGAGTGACTTTATGAAGTAAAAAAATAAATTGAAAAATCCTTTGACGTTTTTTGCTAATTTCTTCAGTTTTTTCTGAAATAACCATCAGAAAGTGTACCACAGAATTTGGAATTTGTTCTGATATATTATTTTAAAATCAACTAATACTGTTTTTGAGTTAATATTTTTGAATAGTTGTCAAGGTGATATGAGTTTAGCAATAATAGCACTATATTATACCTTAAAAGGTTAATAAAATTTTCCCAGCCTGTTGACAGCTCAATTGTTAAAATAATGTTGATGAATTGAAATGAAGAAACCATTGTTGAAACAGTACTTATCTATGGAAATTCATTTTTGACTGCTACGCTTAAATTAATTTAATTTTTTAAATTCTCAAATTTTGCAATACAATTTTTGTAGTTATTTTTAAAATGTTAAAGATTTTTGAGTTTATCACTGTTTCATACACCCATTCCTAGTTAATTTCAGCAATATTTCCTTTAATAAACTACATATTTTATGTTAATTAAAACTATTTGTTCTATGTACTCATACTTTCACAAATAACCTACATAACTGGAACAAATGAGATAACTTTAATCGACTAATTAAAATTTTTGTCAAAAGGTAAATTGACTCCGTGTGGACTCCATTAAAGAGTTTTTAAGAGTTTTCTATCTTTAATGAGAAGATTGTCCAATTGCGTTGGTGTATAGTAGGTATCCTGAAATAATTAAATTACTGCAAAAAGGGACGTAAATCAGATTTTTGACCTCACTCAAGGTTAATGAAACTTGAAATTCCTGCTAAACAACTCGTGGCAAATAATGTGGGTTGTTAAACGACAACTTGCTGGTTTTACTTGAATGTTATTTATGATGAAAAATAAATTGCAGACATTTTGTTAAATTCGTTAACAACTGTGCTTAACAATAAGACGCAATGAAAACACAGGATTATTACACAAGTTAGTTTAATAGGAAGTGAAGCAAAAAATGAATTGATTGTTGCAGGTGTCGAGTTTGCTTGAGCAGTGTGATTCTTGAAGGTACTTTTGGACGAGTTTATCAAGGGTCCTATACAAATGAAGATGGAATTGATGAAACAGTCATTGTCAAAACTGTAACAGATCATGCAAGCCAAATCCAGATATCACTTTTACTCCAAGAAGGAATGTCAATGTACTCACTAAATCACAAAAATATACTCAGTATATTGAGAGTGTCAATTGAAGATCACACAGCACCTTTTCTTCTTTATACATATAATAACTACAACAATTTGAAAATATTTTTACAAAAATGTAAATTGTCGGCTGAAGGGATTTCTCATACTTTAACAACTCAAGAGGTTGTTGATATGGCATTGCAGATAATACAAGCTATGCAGTATCTTCATAAAAAACATCTACTTCATAAAGACTTAGCAGCAAGAAACTGTGTGTAAGTGTCACTAATTTAGTGTTGATGTCTGTAAATATATAACTTATTGTAGGGTTGATGACAAACTAAAAGTACAAGTGGCTGATAATGCTCTTTCAAGAGATCTGTTTCCATCAGACTATCATTGTTTAGGTGACAACGAAAACCGCCCTATTAAGTGGTTGGCAATTGAGAGTTTAGTGCATAAGACATTTTCGACTCATACTGATGTGTGGTCCTTTGGTGTGCTCCTCTGGGAACTGACAACTCTTGCTCAACAGCCTTATATAGAAATAGATCCATTTGAAATGGCTGCCTACTTAAAGGATGGGTATAGATTGGCACAGCCAATAAATTGTCCTGATGAATTGTAAGTATTTTTAAGTTTGACACTTCTTTTTCATTAGTCGAAATTTTATAGATTTGCTGTTATGGCGTATTGCTGGGCTATGAGCGCTGAAGAAAGACCAACATTTGCACAGTTGCAAATATGTCTCCAAGATTTCTATATGCAATTGACTAGATACGTATGAAGAACCAATAAATACCAACTTTATTATATTGTTCCTTACAGCTTAAGGTGCCAAATTATTTATTTCCTAATGATTTAGTCATTTATTTGAAAGATTTTGATCAATTTTCTGATGAAATTTCGAAATAAATGTATCCTATAATATATATATATACATATATATATAATACAGATTTATATTTAAATATATTAGTTAATTTTATCTCTGAATATTTATTCAGTATTTGTGATCTCTTTATTATACGACTGTAGTAGTACATTATGCTTTAACTGTTTCCTGTTTTATTTTCTTGTAATGAATTTAGTTATATAGCAGTAGAGACATGTATTGTCAAAAATAGTGTTTTAAGCTTCGTTTTGTTGAAGTAATTAATGAGCTTTAGATTATAAAATGTCTGCAGATCAGACTTATGTAACATCATTTTGGTTACTGCTTAAAACTACTTTCTTCCGAAAATGTTACGAATTGAAATATTGGAAACCAAATGTATTTGTGTGAATGCATCTAATTGTATTTTTATATGATGAATATTAAAACAAATTTTGTAAAAACACTTTTGTTTTAATGAAAGTGTAAATTTGAAAACTGTCGAAAAAGAGAGTGGGTATCGGAAAAATATAATTTTCGTGTTCGTAATAACTTTAATTGTTTATTTTTAGCTGTGCACTTTTGCGTCATGTCGAATCGACTGATTTTTTGCATTGTTATTGGGCTGTTTCCGACGACGCTTGTTTTAACACTTGAGGCAAAATTGAGAATTTAATTAGTCAATTATAAGCCAAGAAATACCTTTTTTTTTTAACCTTGGAATTGGCTGAAGGAGACCAACATCTCAAGCATTATGAAATTCTTAATTATTTGCCCCGGAATTGTCACGCTAGGTGTCTTCACGCAAATTGTCACTCTCAGTTTCAAACAAGAAATATAGTGCTTCAGACGTGTAATCATGCGTTGCAAGGTGCTGACAGGCATTCCACTCGTTACCATCGTTATCATCTCGTGTAAGTAGAAAAATATACTTATATTTTTTTTAATATTAATTGTTACATTTTAATATAATGAATCAAAAACATAAATTCTTCAAAAAATTTGTGAAAAATCACGTAATTATGAAATTTTGTCAAATTTTTTTGAAATATTCGAAAATGTCATGGTCGCCGGATATTGGACAATAAATTTAAAATTGATTAACTTGATTTGTGTCATATTGCGAATGCTAACTTTCATTACTTGTAGGTAATGGTTTGGGAATATCTTCAAAACTGGATTTTGGAGATTCATCACCTAAACTGATAGGAGCAGCAACCCAGTATAGATCAGTCGCGACTCCCTACAAGCACCTAAAAAGAGAAGACACAAAAAAAAGTGGTGATTTTGAAGGAATTGGTGTTGTTTGTGTTTCTGGTGGTTGCAATACAACAAAATTAGATGAATCCAAAGATTCCATCCAAACAGATGTTGTAGTTCATGTTAAAACTAGCGTTGATGTGAATAAAAACAATAAAAGTACTTTCGTGGATGATACGCCGGATGTTCCTGTGGTTGTGGGGACAGCTGGTACCAGTTTCGATGACCAACAAAGCCAGACCTTTATTAATCAGAAATCTGTTGTATTAACTGATTTTGGTGATACATTTTCGTCAGTAGGTCCTTCGTTATCATCGTCAGGGTCTCCTTCAATATCATCATCAGTGACTCCCTCATTTGTTCCGTCATACCCTTCGTATAGCACCCCAATTTTAGAATCAGATAATGTTTATGTACACAAATCTAATTTACCAGCTGAGCCTCGAGTTGATATAAATATAAAAACGTTACCACCTGTGACTCTAACAATGACGGATGATGGACGGAGCGTTAAGGATATTAGGTATAAGACAAATGGCATAGAATTGCGTGTTCCATATTTTGAACCATCTTATCATAATCATTATTTTGGGGAAAATTCACCACCACAACTGGCTTGGTATCCAAAAAGTCCGGGATTTACTAATACAGAATATAAACCGAAAGCTACATGGAAACCTCCATTTTGGTCCTCTGGAATCCCTCATAAACATATTGTGGGATCAGCAAATTCTTGTCCTTGTAATAGCAACCAACCAACTACAGGCTTACAGTGGCATCCAATTAGAAGAGTTTATCAAGAAGACCCAGGAAGTCAAATTAACGATAAATTAGCGCCATTAAATTAAGTGGTCGTATAAAATTACCTGATGAATGTATTTGAGATAAATAAATTTTTGTATCTGAATATAGGTTAATTACTTTTATTAAATATAGAATAGTAAGTATTAATATATGTCATAATTTATGGGTTTTTTACGGTGTATGTGGAAATTTTACCATTATCATTAATGGTCGTGGTGGCTTGACGGAAGCTCTGAGGTTTACCATCAACATTACTAGAAGAGCTCACACTTGAGGTGAATACACCATAACTTCCTCCTCCACCGCCTCCTCCTTGAGAAGTTTCAGCAAATCTCGAGAAGATATTTGGAACATTCTGACAATTTGGCTGTTAAATTCGCCTAAAAATAATTCCATTGACTTACTGGATTTTCGGGAAAGACGGCTGCTGTTTGATATGCTCCTTGAGGTCCGATTGAACCTGCAGCTACAGCGCTGTTATCTGCTGGAAAACCACCTTTACTTGCCGTGAAGGAACCTCCATGTCCATCAGCAGGTGCTCCATACGACTGAAATCCTGATGCATATCCGTTTTGGGCAGCAAGCTGTGCTTGTTGCTGAAGGCTGCGTAAAAACTTTTGTAGCTACTACATATCTTAAGTCGATTAAAAACCCATCACCTACCGATTATTATTTACAGATGTTATAGAGGACTGAGCTTTGACATAAGCGTTAGAACTAGAAGATGTTATAGAGTAAGAATATGGACGCCGGCTGGAAATTTTTTAATTTAGTGTGTTGAAGACAATTAAACATACGTATTAATGAAATGCTCGTGATATTTCTTGAAAGAATCGAAGTACCCGTTTAGAAGGCTTCCAAAATCAAAATTTGGGATGTTGGGTATTGGTGGAATTGGGATGTTGTCTCCACTTCCCGAATAGCTTCCGGAATAACCATAGCCGTAACTGCTACCGCTACCCACATCATTCGATGAACTTCCTGAAAAGAAGTCATGCGTGAGGCAATCACTATCGAAACATTCTGAGCTACAGAATCAGAAAACTACAGAAATTATGAAATATAGATGACCAATTCAAGTTGTTTGGTAAAGGAATTATGTCAAGTTTCCTGCAGGCCTCCGAGGTCTTCTTATCAAAAAAAGCAATCATTTCCATACGTGTGCTTGACAAGTAGCTGCTATAAATTCCGGGATTGAGCAAAGACGTTTTAAATTTAGGAGTTGGCTTTTTTGAAATTAAAGTGCACCCACAGCGTTCTTCGGATGGAACTTGATAGTGAAGGAACTTTTCCATTATCCTGTATTGAAGTATTTATCATTCTTGGTGATACATTTCATTTAAAACGACATTTTGCTTTCTCAGCAGTGTTTAATATCGTGACAAGTTTTTTCTCTTACAAAATAATAAAGCTGTAAACGTGACATAAAGAGGAAACATGGGGTATACTTTATGTCATTTCTCTTGGCCTTTCAAACAGATTTAGGATCTCTTTCTTTTTCTTAATTTACTTATTTCAGAAGAATATGCTGTAGACTACATTACCTCTCTGTTTCCCCTTATCCAACAAAATACGAGACAAAGTTTTTTTCATAAAGCTTGTTAGGGAATCTGAAATATGATGCTTATTTAAAACAAATTCGATTAAAATATAAAATACGAAATCATTTACGAATATGTTACTGATAAGTTTTAATCTTTATTAAACGAATTTAGTATGGCTTTATACGAAGAGTGGGTTTAGAAATTATGCAAATCTTTAAAAGCAAGCAAAAATCTGTTGTATAGCGTATTTTACGCTGAAAATGACTATATTTAGATGCAAATTGTAAATATTATTATGTCTGAGAAAAGCGACTTTGTTATTTCAACATTTTTTTGATGAATCGCGTTTTGGTTCAAAAGATAATTTTCGACGCTTAAACTTGTTTAAATATAAATATTTCTTCGAAGAGCAGAAATTAAAATTGCAGCAATTTTGGTATCCAGGAATTAATTAAAGCTCATTAATCACACTCAAATTTATTCTCTTTATTGTTGGTAATTATTATTATTACTATTATTATCGCGATATGAGAAAACATCCTTAAACCTTGCTGTGTACTTAATTGTATTGCTCTAAGGGAACAAAAGATGTTCATTAGTGTTTTGGAATACATGCTTACTATTGCCAAAGGAGCGTGATTAGTGCAATACAGATCGATTTGGTCTAAATTTTTGTTTATCCAAACCTGTCTATGTCTCCGCTTTCACCAGAAATAAAAACCAAAGAGGGACAACATTTTCAGGCGAAAGGACAATGATTAAAAATTGGGAACTGAGGGATATATGTTCCAGATACCCATTTCCGAGGAGCTTTGTATGTATGTCGAGAAACGTCAAGGTTGGTGGATACAGGTGGCCTCCAGCGTGTGAATTTATTGCTATGAATCATTGCTGTCAGTGATAATTACATAGCTGAATTCGCATTTTCGATGTTTTAGATGGCTGTTGGAACTTGACTAGTTATCATCGACTCATTCGATAAGATACGAAGGTTTCATTATATGAGACAACGATCGCGAAAGTGTTTGTTTTCTTTCCCTTTTATCCCCAACGCTGGCCTTCAGTCGGATGAGACGATAGCTTCTCTGCATAAATTATATTCAAATGTTCACGGTTGCAATAATCACGTATATCAAGAGTTTACTTTTAAGTAAAATGTAATAAATTATCTAAAAGCAACACAATTAATTGTATAAATTATTATTAAAACCTGTTTTGCTTATACTGTAGCGCTAAAAATTAAAAATTCTGTATGTTACAAATTTCTGAAAGCTGAAATATCTGCACATATTAAATTGAAATAATCCAAAAGCGAGTATTTATCTTCCGAAAAAATGTCCACTTTTTGACATTTTCACTATCTTAAATTAATTTTCAATGTAACAATGTATATTTTCAGAAAATATTCAAAATAATCATTAAAAAGACTTCACAGTGTGCATAATTATAAAAGGACAAAAAATGTCAAAGAGGTCATAAGTTTATTAGTCAGTGGAAAGTATTACAGTCGACATGGAGAAAGGCGTATTTCCACCACATTCCCACATGCCCCAGCCTTACTAAGACAAATCCATTTTAAAGTAATTTATGAAAAAGTTCAATTTACATAATAAAATATTGATATTTTCATTTTTAATTATGAAGACGTTTGTAAAACTAATATTATTATAAAGCCGTCATGACTGCACAGTTTCATAAGTTGAATGATAAATAATGGTCAAACAAAAGTTATTATTTACAGCTGCTACAAACAATAATGATATTTTTCAAAATGATGTCACTGGATTTAAAATTTTTGGAAAGTTTATAACTGATGACTTTTATTTTTTGTACGTATTTTATATTAACACTTTATTTTAAATATTTTATTTGTTCAATAAATTTAGTTTGTGATCACCAGTCACGTATAAAACTTATGTTTCTGATAACGTAAATCAGTGAGTTGCTATCTGGGTAGAATGTGTGTTACATTAAATTAAGAATAAACTGGAAAAGATATATTGGTGTGAATTAAAACAACACAGAAGTTATACACTAATATTCTGAATTTGTTAAGCAAACATTCCACCTATAATCTATCTACTAATTTCGATTCGTAGCGCTGTGTGGGCGTAGAGAAGAATTATATTATTAACATTGACTCTTAAGTTCGAAAACAATTTAGAAGCCAAAATTACATGAAATTACATCACAAATGAAGGATGAGCTTAGACACAAAAACAAAAAATACAAAACAAATATAAAAATTTACAGAATTACATAATAAAAGACTACAAAGAAAAAACTTTAATGTATCGATCCAGATAGAATGTTGATGACGTGTCGTTTTAAACACTTTCCGTAAACAGCAAAAGAGCAAGTTTAATGTTATTAAAAATATATTTTATACATTTTACGTATCTATGTGATCATCGAAGCGTTTTAACATTGTGAACCAAATTAAGTTATTAAAAATTATTACTAACAATCTTTTTGATAACTAAACGTGAAATTCCAATTTACTCCATTAATTTTGAAGATTTATTGCACACTTGACACTTTTATTTGACAAACATTGAAAAAAACTGGGGCAGTATGTTAATTTGTTATTTGTCATTGTACTTGCACGAACACAAACTATTTTGTTAATCGAACTGTAATCAATTATTTTTTTCTTTTAACTTCTGTTATTGTTTTATTTTTTTATGACCGCGACAATATTCCATCAAATTTTTGAAAAAAATGTATTCATTATTTAAATTTAATTAAAATCAACGGATATCATTATACTAATTTTATCATAAAAATAATTATTACATAATATAATTTGTGTTAACTAACATAAATTCAAATATCTCTTATCTGTTGTGTTAATAGTAAACAATAAATATATTTTCCTGAATGTAGTATTTGCGTTTTGTTGTTTTTTTTTTCAAATGCATATTAGAAATTTTTTAATATTTTGACTTATTAATACCGCAATGAGGGAAAAAGTTAATGTGAGGATGGCGTGCAGATATTTTGCTCTTGTGATCAATGACTGAGTTTATAACAAAGTTGAACCCGTTGATTAATTGTCGCACAAAAACAGAATTTTGGTTTAGTGAAATTTACGAAATTTTGATATTGATGTCAGTCAGATTAGGTGATTGACATTTCCTTAATAGTCATTACTTTAGCGAAGATTGCGTGATTTGTTTCATCATTGAATAATTAGACACGAACATAGGAAAGGCCGTAATAATCATTACTCATCTTCACCATGACCAACCAAATAAGAGATATACCTTGAAAGCAGATTTAAACAATATTTACCTGCATATCCTGCAAAAGTTGTTCCCAGGGTCGTGAATAATATAAAAGCAGCAAACATGATGGTACACATGAGATGATGATTAACTTAACAAGGTTTAAAATCTTCAGTACTGTTCGCGGTTTTTATTCACCTTATAGCAGGTAAATTGCTAGCAACGATTTACTCCGAACTTTCACGATTTGACCAATTTCGCAATTATGTTAATAAATTAGCATCCGTTATCCCAACCACTGCAATATTTACTAGAATTAATTTTAACCTGCGGCACTGCCTATGCTTGAGTAAAAATATTGCAATTGATAAATTATTGATGCAAGGGTTATCGCCATGTCAAGTCTAACCTAAGGTTGCAATAATTATATACAATTTCACTCGCTTGATTTCACACTAAAGTGAATATTTTTATTTGTCGCTGTTAAAACCATCTTTGAGGGTTTAAATGTTAAGTTTTGTAGCACTTATCTTACCTCAGTTTTTTTTTATATTGTTAAGTAGACTCTCATTATATAATAGTGGGACTGTAGTTAAATATTCAGCAGTCTCTAATAAAGCTTCATGTTATACAAAGGTGGATCACTATCTCGTTTCTAAATCAAACAGTGTTTGAAAGTTAAACAAAGTACTTACCCCAACTCTTCGTTATTTCACCTAAAAGTCCCAAAGAGACGCTATTATCATGTACCCAAACACTAATTGTTCTCACAATTTAATCTGTGGATATAAGATTACCACACAAACAATTTTCAGACTTTAAGTGGTTTATAGGTCATACACACCTTTATCATTCCCATTAAAAAATCGTTAAATCCTCATTTTTCCACAACTATAAAAACCGAAACGTAAATTGTTTGTAAGGGTTTGTCAGTAATGTTCATTGCAGTGTTAACGTGTGCGATTTTAATCCAAGGGGTGTTGGGTAAGATTCCATCACTCATTACTTAGAATTATATTAACTGAAAACAATTATCCACTTACGGTTTCACTTAGAACTGTGATGAAGGTTTTTGTAAAAATTTTGAAAAATATAGTAATTAGCAGAATCATCTTTGTTTAATAACCAGTTCTAGTGCAAATAAACTTTTCCAAATTAATGACACTGCGTAATAATTGGTTAATTGTAGGTGGCTCCTTTTTTGAGGTGCCCCAGACACGTTCGCTGGCTGCAGCTAGGACTTTCAGCAATTTCCAGAATTCTACTTGGAACCCATGGAATTGGTTTGGTTCTAATCAAAATTCATCCAAACCACTACTCAACCAGAATGAAGCTAAATTTGGAGCTTTAATCAATGCCCTTGATTGTGTTACGAAGAATAATCCGAAAGAATGTACTAAAGTTGTCGATGAAGCAAAGGCTCTCTTTAAGCCAAAAGCGACACCAGAAACTCAAACAGAGAAACCACATTCATGATTTGATAAATCAATTTTAATTATTATGTAATTTTATGGAATCATGATCGCAGAATATATTTTAGCACGATTTTCTTCCCTGTTTTATTTCATCTTTTGCATCAAATATGATGGATGCTTCCTCCAATGAGCAAAAAAACCTAATTGTATGTTTCTTCTCGTCATTAGTACAATATGTAAACAATAAGTGTTTGAAAGTCAAGGTGAGATGATCTCAGTGTATTTCCCATCGAGATTGCTCGAAAAACAATGATTCTCAAACATTTGCCCCTCCCAAAAAAAAAAAAAGATTTAAATTTAATTCACCGATTATGCAGGAGAACGTGACTTGTTTTGATCACTATTGGAAGTTGAGCATCACTGCAAATTTTAAAAAATATATTCTAAAAATAATTATTTATAAATAAAAACTCTTCGTGAGTACTGTATAAATACCTGTTCTCACGACTAACGTAAAAAAATTAATCATTTGAAAAATCAAACACAAATTGCGACCGGTTTATAAGTTTTATAGCAGTCATTTGGCAAATATTTTTGCACCTTTGAAGTATTTATGGGTATATATCAATAATTTCAGTTTTAATGTTTATCGATGTCGTTTTTGTTGACTAGTTAATCATATTATAGTTGGTTAAACTGGATTCTGCTGTTTAATACGACTAAACTAAAACACTCAGCACCAATTTGTTGATTCTGTTGAACAATTTAGTTAGCACGCACTAAAATATCAACGTCGTGTTATTATTTTCATCAAATAATTTTGTCATAATATTATTATTATTTATGGCTAAAGTACAGCGCTGACAATTTTCATAAAAATGTTAGGGAACACTGATTATATGAAAAATATAATGTCGCAGGTAGATATGTCCAAAGAGGATAAGTTATCAAGAGAGGACTAATGTAAACATTTTGATACATTTTTTATCACATTCTATTTTGAGATGACTTCGATTTGATCTATATTAAAGTAAGAGTGTGTTGTCAATCGATATTATTAAATAAAAAAAATACCACAAATTCTTAAGTGTATCTAATGAACGTGTAATAATATAAATCAATCCCCCTCTGACCTTAATTTTAAATTCATACTATAAAACTTGAGGACAGTATTTAATTTGTAATTTGTGTTTAGCCGAAACTTGTACATGTTCAATTACCCACTTACTTAATTTATTCATAATTTTGTCCAACCCTACGAAGGATCAAGATTTGTTATGTTCAACTCAAGTAATAAGGTGAGATTTCAATTTCAATAAATACAGAATTCGTAACAAGTTTACTTTACGAGGAGTTAATTAAAAAGAAGTAGAATCAAATTTAGATGATTTAAATCAGTAAGACTCTGGTAGCAAAAACAAAAGTAAAAACCTGAGATAAATTTCACTTTTAATTAGCAGTCGTAGAATGGGAAATACAAACAATAAGATAAAAACATTTTTGTTTAGCTACGTTTTAAAAAGAGAAAACAAAAATGAACAAAACAGTAAACAGTTGCTAAATAACAATTGAATCAAACACTTCTCGAAAATATGGCGTGTTAATAATCTTTTGAAATTAATTATGTACAACAATAAAAATGCGTCTATTTTAGTCTTTTATGTTATTACATATATTCAAATATTGATATTTTCGAGTTAATTAAAATATTTGGCCATTATGAAAAAATTCCAAAAACATTTCTTAATAATTTTTTTTATAGAACAGTACATATAAAACAGTAAGAATAAATGTAGTTGCTAGGCAACCATCAATACAGAGAATACTATTAATTACAGGACAAAAATATTGAAAAACAGTTTTTTTTTCTTAATTAGAACTTTTGATTAAAAAAACATTTGAACATATTATATTTATTAATTGAGTTTTCAGTAATATATCGACTTTATGCAGCGTGTGGATACATAATGTTCTTCTAACGTTTTGTACAACAGAGGTTCAATTAAAAGAGGTAAATATTATTCATTTATTTGTAACAATTTACCAAAACATTATTTAATCGTCTAGAGTCTTTTTTCTGTGAATTTATTAAGATGTTCTTTTATTTTGGAATTTCATAATATGGTAACTTGAATTATTGTACTTTGAAAGTATTTATTGTTTTAAATTGGAATCTTATAATTATATAACTTGTGTATTAAATTGTTTTTAATTAATTTAATTTAATTAATTCTGAGATGATTTTCAAACTCCTCCGTAATGTACAACACTGGAGCAATTCACCCTGTTCATACTTGTTTCCACAGATAATAATAGTATTTCTTTTTTGACCAGAAAACAACAAGAACACTTTTTGTAACTAAATATTATGTGTATACAGATATGGCGTTTTGATCAATAATTCAAACTTAATTGTATTTGTAAACACAATTACGTACTACAGATAATTTTCGCTGGTACTACTAATAATAAAATTTTTGTTATTTATTTTAATCGTGAACTATGTGGAGTGACACTGTTCTAAGCACGCTAAAGCCTATTTGGATTTTGTCACAACTGTTTTTGATGAATCCTAAATCAATCGATGAAAAGATCAAAAACAAGAAAAGCTCAATTTTCAAAAAATGTTGCCATTACATTTACAGTATTGTGGCAATATTATCAACAGTTTATATGACATATGCAACAAATAGTTTTAAAATTTCACCCAATTTTAATGTCGTTACTCAACTTGCGCAACTATTCTTTAGTTTTAGTAATAATGTTTCCATGTTGTCAACAGTATTTTTTGGTCTATTGCATCAGAATAGGCTAACTGAACTCGTTCATAGATTACAGAAAATAGAGCACAAATTGAAACATTCGTTTAGATGGATATCATAAAAAATTCCAAAATTTTTGTTGTTTGTGAACTATTTGTTCACATTAGGAATTTGGATTCCATTTTTCATCAATTATGTTTTGATACGATGTACCGACACATTTTGGAAATGTTTCTATAACTGGACTGTTATATACACATCGACGAAAATATCTCAAGTATTGGTGGTGGAATTTTGTGCTTTTGTTGTGGTTCTGAGAGCAAAAGTACATGTGATCAATGAAAACATTAAATATCTTTTCAAAAAGCAAAATAAAACACAAATGCCTGATTTATTGATTTATGAAAAAACTATAAATGACATGGAAAAAATTTACAACGAAATTATGGTTGCTTGTCGTGAGGTGCAGACAGTATTCTCAGCCCCGTTGCTAATGAAAATCGCAAGTCAATTTGTTGGAATTTTTAGTACTTTATATTTTTGTATTTTTGGTTATTTATACAATGATCACATAATTAAACCTCAGTCTTTCCTTGACATGATTATACCTCTTAGTACTGTTTTTATATGTGCAGTCCAAGTTGTGACGACTGTGGCCGTTTGTGATTTGACAGTTCTGGAACACAAACGGACCGGAAAATTAATTTACAGAGTACTACTATCAAAAAATGATCTCACGGTAATGAAAAAAGTGCGCTGTCATATATACATAACTTCATCAATTCTTATCTCATATTTCTTTTAGATAAATTTATTTTCTTTACAACTTTTACATAAGAAGTTAGAATTACATGCCAGTGGTTTTTTCAAAATAAATGATTCGTTATTGCAAATCGTAAGTTACATGGTATCAAATATTGTATAATTTTATACAGTTATTATGTATCTCTGTACACAGGTATCTCATAATTATTTGTCTATCCTTTGATACGTAGTAGCAAAAGGGTCGACAATGGAATAGTAGTAAAAGACTACTTTCGACCAATTAAAACTACCCCTTTAATATAAAATATTATTAACATCACTTGTCAAAATGAGCATCTGTATTAAACAAGTAAAATTTCGTTTTTGTAGTTCACGTTTCGGAATTAATTTAAAAAAAGTAAATTAAGTGCTTCCTTTGAGGAACTAACTTATTGGAGTTATCTTAAAAAAAAGTTTATATAAAAGACTCCTCTGATTTTTTCTTGATCTATTATCTCCCCAAAGTATTGGAATATAATTATTATAGATTGTGTCCGTAAAAGAATATAATATCAAGTGACCATTAGTATTCCAAAATATTTTGACACTTTATAGTGTGCTATTAGTTGCCAAAGTCTCTGCAGTTGCCACATTTAATAATAATAGTGATAATAATAATATGATACATAACCTACCTGTTCCAATTGTTAAAGTCATCAGTGTCAAAAGAAATTGTCAGTCAAAAACAATTTACCGCGATTTCAAATACGTGATCACTGGTATTAAATCATTCCTTGATACATTTATATCCGTAATGAACATAGCCTTCTTGACCGGTGAATTGGTTAGAGCAACACGTTTTTATAATAATAAATTAAGCAACATCTACCCGGACCCATTTCTCGATGGGTGACCCTTGTTTATTGTCATTACTTGATAATCGTTAATAGGTGAACCTGTATTGGTGCATAACCTACCCGCTCCAATTGTCAGAGTCGCTACCAGTGTCAAAAAAAATTGTTAGTCAAAAACAATTTAGGGCGATTTCAGATATGTGATCACTGGTATTAAATTATTACTTAATACATTTGTATACGTAATGAAAATAGCCTTCCTGACTGGTAGGTTGATCAAGGTAACACCTTTGTTACAATAATAATAATAATATTAATAATAATATATTTATTTACGCAACAGAAAAAACAACTGTAGGGTAAAAAAAACTTAAAAAATAAATAAATAATAATAATACTTCATCAAATAATTCAAAAACTAACGTATAATTAAATATAAATATAACCTGGAAAAATAAACACACTGCAATATTTGGGCAAACACTATTAACTAATGCTTGAAACAACAGTTTTGAATTCATTAAGTTTACAATTAAATATCTCACAGTCTAGTTTGTTCTCAAGAGGACATCATTAGATATATGGGTGACTTCTGCATAATATAAGTACGAGGTAGTGTATTCCTAAAGGAGGAAACAAACCTAAAATTACAGCAAGTAACATTATTATTAATTAAATTCAATAAGCTATTTCAATTATATTACGTAACAACTTATACAAATAAATGAGTAAAGATAGCGTCCTTCTAGTTGAAAGTGAATCAATATTAAACACTAATAACAAAGTCTTATTATTAAAACCACGCTGCGGATAGCTATCCATGACCTTAAAATAAAGAAATTTAACAAACCTGCTTCGTACACTTTCAAGAGCAAATTGATATTTAATATATAAGTCTAGAACGCACCAATCCAAAATACAGCGATTTTAAGGTTAGTATATTATCAAACAATTTAGAGTTTCCTAAGATGACTACAAGAGACCCAGAAGCAGCTTTCACAGTCATATCGATATGTTCATTAAAGTCGAGACGATAATCAAATAAGTCTTTAATTTCGTTAAATCTAGAAATGATAAAATCATCAATCATTTATAAGTATACTAGATTTACAAGTAAAAGAAAAAATATAACCCTGTATTTAAAGGTATTAACACACAATGAGTTAACCTCACGCTAGAAGCACACTTTATTAAGTTGTTGCTGAAGAGTGACACAGTCAGCTCTAGAATCAACATAATTCTAGATTTTTAAATCATCTGCATACAGGAGGGATTCACAGTCAAGGTGCAAAACAATAAATAAGTTGGAAAATAAGGGACTCAAATGAGGACCTTGAGGAACCTCAGACGAGGAAAAATAAAGATTGGAATAGAATTGGAATAGAAAGAAGTAACATAATGAGGATGATTGGCAAGGGAACTTTTAAACAGAGAAAGAAGAGAAAATGAGAAACCATAATAATTTAATTTATTTAACAAAAAATTATGATTAATGCGGTCAAAGACTTTAAACAGATCCAAATAAATAACATTAACTTGACCATGATGGTCAAGAAAGTTAGACATAAATTGAGTTATGTAAATCAGTGACAGGAGATCTATGATGAATAAAATCATGCGAGGAAGGTGAGAAAGAATTACTGAGAGAGTGAGGAATGATTACTGAGTTAAGGATATAATCTGTTGTAAAAAACAACTTCAAAGACCTTGGAAAA
>QDEB01042170.1:0-11791 GCA_004193795.1 Asbolus verrucosus | reverse complement strand
CCATCATGCAAATGTACTGAAATGGTTACCCAAACTAGTCATAGTTTCCTGTAAGGAAAGTTTGTATGTATATATACATTTCATTGTGTCGGTGATAAAATGAGGAAAAAATGTTCTTAAATGATTCTCGTCAATGGTCGTAAAATAGTAGATATGACTATTATGACCCTTAAAGTCGTTTGCTCGAATTGCCGTCCGACACAAAATTCTAAAACTTCAAAGTTTAATTTAAGGGAAAAATAATAATTTAAAAAAATGTAAATATTATACATCCACTTTCTCTGTCACTGGTCAATTTGAAAGTTTGAATGGACTAATCAGTTTCTAGTAAATATTATCAAATAAATGAATTTAAGTCTCAGTATTTAAGTTTTTAGTATTTTATAATAAATATTTGTGTTATGAAAAACCACTTTCAGTATTGAAAAACAATTAATTAAATAAAGAATCGGTTTTCGGTACTCAATTAATCGTGAAATGTAAAACCGATTAATATACCAGGCAACCAGTTTTCAGCAAAACGGAAGGCCGATTATTTATCAGTTAAGTAATGGTTTTACTAAAAATTACAAAAAAACTGTTTTACGGTTGCAAATAGCAATAGTAATAGTAACCTACCAATGTTGAATTAAAGATGTAATAACAATTTTCTTTCTGATGTGAAGATGTCTGGTTTCAAACAAAATATGTTTGATAATTCCGAGAATTGCGACAGACCCTCAAATCAGCACATTCGTGAAAATTAACGACCTACGTATTTCTATTACAATTATTTGTTGTAGGTTTCACTGAAAATGACATCAACATTTGCTTTGCAAACGGCAGATTAAGAATGTATGTTCATGCTTTTTAGTTATCTTTACGACATTTAATGTAGTTATTTTCGTTTGATTTATTTTTATTAAAATTTGATATTTGTGGAATCTTAATTAACCAGTTTTAAAGGACTAAATTTGGAATAGTTATAATTTTTATGAATTACATCCTCCGTTAATGATTTGCAATGTGTTAGCCCACAGTTTGATAACACCAATTTTTGATTTTAGGATTTGATTAAGATATCTAAAATTTTACTTCTCCCCATTAAGGCTGTTTAGTACGTTAATAAAATTTATTATAAATAAACTTGGCAATAAGTTATAATTTTATGCAATTTGCATTTCGAAATAAAATTGGCTTTAAGCCCCGACAAAAAACAGTGTTGTATTAAGTTTGATCATTTATTTTTTAAATGTTTTCATTAGCATTTTGAAAATGAAAAAAGAGATATAGAGAAGTTGGAAAAAAGGCGTTTGCTGTGAACCGTTTCCGCTTTGTAAAATTTGTCGAATTGATAGGCAGTCTACTGTAAACATTTGTATATTTGGTTGCCTAAACACGAACAATGTATTTCATCGTAAATATTTCAGCCTGTTTAACGTCATAATTGTGCAGCGAACGATAGATTAAAGCCTCTCAGTTTACATCATTGACAGGGGAAAACGAAATGCACTTACCTTCGCAGCCGCTTTCGGACAATCCATAATGCAGATTCTGACATGTGTCACAGTGAAAGCCTTCGACGCCCGGCCTGCATTCGCAAAGTCCAGTATGCTGATCGCACACGCCGGATTTTGATCCTACAGGATCGCATGCACACGGGGCACATAATGCCGTCACGTTTCCGTATCCTGTCTGTTAAAAAACAAATGAATGTCGTTGCGTCTTCCCAAATAAAATAAAATCACCTCGCATTTGTTACAAGTTCTGCCGGTGAAACGTTGCCTGCATTGACACTGGCCGGTTTCGATGTGACAGTCTTTGGAAACTGCACCCAGAGGATCGCATTGGCACGATATGCAATTAGATGTCGAGGCGTCGCCGTAATGGCCGGATTTGCATCTCTCGCATCGCCAGCCTGTTTGCATAAATAACAGTTTTATTACGATTGGTACGGCTGGAAGCGAGGATGGCACGTACCTTCGGTGTTGCCCTTGCAGCTTAAGCACTGGCCGGTCACTCGATCGCAGGGACCTCCGTTGCAGTTGCAGGGCGTGCAGATGCTTCCGATTATCGTGGGGTTACCGAAGTATCCGTCGTCACAACTTTGAAAAAATTACAATAGTTACTTGAGGTCAGTGCTGTAGTTGGAACTTTTCCATTGGGGAGAGCACTCATTTTTCCAATGCAGATACTTATATTGACAAATTATTATACTTCACAGAGACAGTAGGTAGTCTTTCACCTCTATTGTTTGCGGTTAATCTTTTTCGTAAAAACGGATTCCTCAAAACGAATCTACATTATAAATTAAGTAAGAAGGTACTCTCGTTAAACGGTGTAAAATCAAGAGTATTGCCAAAATTAAATTTTTCCAAATACTAAGCATTTACTTTCCACACTTATTCTCCTCAGTTTAATTGCAAAAATTGATACATTTTGAAATATTTATATCCAAATAATTTGAGAACAGTTCGTCTCGTCAGCCTTTAACAAGCCTACTTCTTGTGTTTAATTTTTAACGTAGATTCATTTTACGTAATCAGTCTTAAGAAAAAAGACCTCTAAAAGAAAATCGGGGTGAACGACTACCCTCCACCAACTAAAACTATCTTGCTGAAGTAAAGTGAACATATAATTTCTGAAAATAAATATCCGTATTAGAAAAATTAAACATAAAAATTTCGTTTCTGGAGTTCAAAACGTAACCCAAACGTCACTTTTGACCAGCTGTAGCTTCCCTAGGAGGAATCTTAGAGAAAAAGTGTAAATAAAATAAATGTTCCCTTTATTTTTTCGTATAATTACGAAACATTTAGTAGATCACTTTAGAATAAACTCAAACTGCAGTACTCAAAAGAGAGTCTCAGTTCCTACAGTTCCAGAAAAATTGTTAGAAAATAGAAAATCAATTGTCAGAATTTAAATATTTTTAATTCGGTTAATGTTTTCAGATACTTGTCGTATTGACTTTAAAAAGCGTACGTGGCACAGTAAGAAATCAAAAAAAAAAAGATTAGGTGAAGAAAATGAGAAAAATAAGAATTTTCTACAGTTCATCTATTGATGAAGTTTTTTAGATTTCTTAAGTCTGAAAGCGTAGATAAGATGTTATAACACTTTTCTTGTGATGAGAAGAATTCTGAACAATGTTATTGTTTTACCCCAAAGTGTAATTATTTTATTGTGGTTATCTTATAGTATAATTATAGAAATATACTTCATTAAAAACGGTAATGTTCATATATTAAATTCGTTCATACAGTGTTTTAATTGTTGTAAATCATTACCGTTTCGAACGACAGACGTAAGATTAAAATTTAAATGACAATTTTGTACGAAGTTATTCATCTATACACTAATAATAGAATCTGTCATTTGTGATTTTCAAACAAAATTTAATTTGAGTTGATTCATTGTTGTTAAGATAACGAAAACAGCCCCCTTTAAGCACTTTATTTTACTATATACAGGCTGTCTCACAAAAAACACCCCAAGCCGCAACTCGTTTATTTATTATTTGATTTGAATAAATTGAAAACCAGATGACCTGATTGCAAAAATCAGGCCCCAATTGTAGTTTTTTTTCAATATCAACTTTAATGTTAGACGGAAGTCATTTTTTTTAAATTTTAAATGGCATCGTATCTTTTTTAAAATTTATTTTAGTAAAGGTTTTTTTCTGAATCTAATGGTGCCCAAGAACTTTGGTGCGAGATTTGTTNNGTTTGAGTTTTGACTGTTTTCCGCGGCATACTTGAAAATTTTGTAATTTAATAAGAAACAATTCAATTTTCTTAATTTTTTGAATTTGTTAGGGATTGTTGGATTTAAAAAAAATCCTCTATGAGAATAAGTTATAAAAAACATACGTTGTCGTTTGAAATAAAAGAGTTGTCTCATTTGATACCGAGTTGTTATCGAAAAAAAAATCGCATATAGAGCCTGTTTGTAGTATTTTTCCAATAATGTCATTTGGACTTTGATTGAGTCAACGTGCATCTAGTTTATCATCACTTCATTATTGGAGCGACGAAATAAACAAATTAGTATTTTTGAGGCGCCATTAAAAGGTACATAAATTAATTCTAGTAAATCTTGTTCCTAATCCATTCGTAAAATAGTCTCCCTAAATATCATTCGAGCTGTAATTTTTTATGAGAATTGTTTGTCTTTGCTGTGGAAACTTGTCCAATTTCACTCGACAAAATACCATAGAAAATTCCACTGTTTCCATTGAAACAACAAACAATTCTCGAAAAAAATTTTTACCCCGGATTACAGCTTCCTTCTTGTCATTAAAGTTATATACATAAGTACCATTTAATTACTGTTATTTTTCTTACATTTTGAGGTTAAAAATGTAACGAAATGTCAAAATTCTTTGAATTCTTTTCAGTATTAATATGATAAAAAGTACAGATGATGGTTCCGGGACGAGATCTTTATTACCGATAATTCTAGGAAATTTCATGTGTTTCGGTGCAACTACGACACTGCTTGTGGTGGCGTTTGTGACGAATTTACTTACATTTCGCAATGGTCACCTGTGTATCCTTTCGGACACTGCGTACACACATATCCCCCGTCCTTCTCGTCGTCTTTCCCGAAGTAATCCAACTGACAGCTGGGGCTGAAGTTATTTTCGTCGTTTTCCAAAGGGCACGCACATTTTTTGCAATCCTCCGCCGTTCCTCTCAGCGGATTGCCGTAAAAGCCCGGTTTGCACCTTTCGCAGTTCTCCCCGACAGTATTATGTTGACAGAAACACTCTCCTGTGTCAGGATTACAAGTTTCCGAATGCCCATTACAGTCGCATTTCCCGCAAAAACCTTGTTGAGCCCACTTCGACGTCGTATTGGTCATAATTCTTACGTAGCCAAATGCGCAGGATTCGCACGACAGCCCTGAATAACCGGAAGGACACGAGCACTTTTCCACGTCCGTTATTTCGAGGTCGCTGTCGGCATGCATCGTCGCCTCTTCCAGCAAGGATTCAATTTGGTCAGTGTGGAAGGTCGCCCTTAAAAGGATGTGGCTGACGTTGGCCAATATGCCGAGGAACTGTCGACGATTTACAGGATCACCCACATATTGGGTTCTTTTCATCCTCGTTACTATGTCGCTGACGTCTGGAGGGATGTGATACCAGCCCGCTTCGCTCATCTTGATTCTGAAGGTCATGTTGGAAGCGGTGAAAAAATCGTTACCGTGGGCGATTTTCAAACCGTTATTGCCAACCATTATGATATTGGGACCTGTCGTCGGTTTCCCACTTGTATCGCCCCTCATTATCACCCAGTGGACTTTGAACGTGAAAAGGGAACCGTAATATTCCAATTTATTGGCCAAATATGGCGTCGGGGCCAACCAATATAAAGACTCTATGTTGGGCAGCTCATAGTTGCCGATGGAGAACAGACCTTTGTCGTCCCAAATCGGTTTAACAACCTCCGATATGTTCAGGTCGGTCGTAAGCCAGCCGTTTAAAGTCTGTATCTAAAAAATAAATTAATCAACATACGCAACCCAAAATACATATTAATATAGCAATAACGTGTGTATTTTGTGTTGCCTAAATTTACTCCTTTTTTTTTTAACTCTCGACGTACTTTTTTCGGTGTCACCAGAATCACTTCGCAGAGGGTCGTTACGTCGGAGCAAAAGCACTGGGTGCAGCCTTCCGGATTGTCGCTTCTTAGGGAGAAATGACCCGATTTGCAATGGTCGCACAATTTCCCTTCTACGTTCGCCTGGAAATGTTGTTTTTCATTGTTTTCAAAGTACTCAGATGGGGAGCGATAATTTGCACCTTACAAATGCATTCGCCTTCACAATCCTCCA
This sequence comes from Asbolus verrucosus, assembly GCA_004193795.1. Lineage (NCBI taxonomy): Eukaryota > Metazoa > Arthropoda > Insecta > Coleoptera > Tenebrionidae > Asbolus > Asbolus verrucosus. Next base: position 5,968 of record QDEB01042170.1, on the reverse strand, counting down.
TTTCGAGGACACCTCTGGGGTCGCAAGGGCAAGATTCGCATTTCGGCCATCCTTTGTAGCCGGAAGTGCACGCGTCGCATTTTTTGCCTTCGTAACCGGGAAGACAGTCGCAAGTCCCGGCAAATTCCCCTTCTTGCACGCACGTGCCTAAGGACCCTGGAGGAGTGCAGTCGCATTTCACACAGGGTTTGTCGGCGTGGCGGGGAGTTTCTGGAGGTTGGTAGTAACCGGGCATGCATCGCTCGCAATTTATGCCGGTGGTATGAGCCTGGAAATACGATGTTTGTGGAAATGCGAAAAAATTTGTCGCAAACAAGAGTCAAATTCATCGTAAAATTAAAATCAGAGGAAGAATATTAATATAATAATAATATACATATTACGATTACATAAACTGAAGTGTATTGATTTAAATTTTTTTTTTAATCTTTGTTGAAATAAGATTGTTTCTAAACTGGTAATGTAAATTTGAGGAGCTGATAAAATCAAATTCTCCCTACGAGAATTAAAAGTTGTAAGAAGCAACTCGTCGACAATTTTTGAGAGGTTGCTGTTGTAAATTCTTATTGAATTACCTATTTGATTGTGAACCGTTTTTATAGAAAAATGCTCGTGCGCTAAAAATAGAAAAAAAAATGATGGGGGTTCATTTATATCTACAAAACTTTCCACGTTTAATATAACTGTCTTAATAGTATTTCCTTGGATCTGACAATAAGAGTATAAACTTAACAGACAGCTAAAATAACAAACGTATACTTACAGAATGTGGAAATTACGTTTCCGTAACAGATGTTGTACAAAACAAAATAATAAGTTTAAAGATGCCATAACGTGAACCAACACAATATTTCAAACGAGTGGTGCTTCGAACTTCTAATAAAAATATAAACTAATTTTTTCTCGGTACTAACACATATTGTGTATTTGTTTAAAATTTTGCCACTAAACGAAAAGAAGTACTCACCACGCGTAATGCTCCTTCATTTCTTAGCACTCACAACGCAATAATTCGGTTATTAAGTGCAACATAGACAAGGTGAGTCTGTTAAAAGGTCATTCTTGCCGTCTGTCAAAACTTAGTGAAAATAAAATTCTACAGCTCATTACTTATAAAGGAATCTAATAGCGCATCACATGAGAAGGTATTACAACCTTTTTAAACTGATCCTTTATTCCGACTTGTTAACCTAAAAATCATCTGCTCCTTGGAGTATGTGAACTGGCATCGAAATTTTGGACTTGTTTTTGTTGTAAAATTTGTCCTGTCACTTTTGTATCATTTTGGTGATAAGATAGGACACGATGGGTTGATGAAATAACTTTTTAAGTTTTTTATTAATTATCTTTTCATAATTAAAATGATTAGTCTCGCAAAATAATCAGATGTTAGCAAAATTGCAGAAAGTCAGTGAATAATTTGTCTTTATGGGGTGTATTTGGGTTCAAAATTCAACTTCCCCACCATATAGTAGTTGTAACTGCATAAACTGACCACATTGTGGCTTTTCAGTTGCTCGCTAGAGTTACAGTTGGCATTTCTAAATATTTCATTTCATGTATCGCTTGTGCAATAAAATTAATGACGGTAGTGACGTTAAAGTTTGCTTGTATTTTAATTTCATAAAAGGTAACTTAAATTTTTAGATTGATTGGAAGTAGTTAAAATATAATTATTTACTTTCATAATTAAGTTAAGATTAATTAACGTGACTTGGAGTAGTTTTGAATTTTCAAACTGTAAAACATTATGAAATCAGATATTGAACAATATTCCATTATGATTTTTTTCTTGTTATTTTAAAAACGAAATATCTTTGCATGTTACCAATGGTGCCGATTTAAATGCAAAACTCTTGTATTATTTGTGTTTCTGGGGTAACTTTGGTTTTGAACGTTACTATTAGGAATTTATACACTACAGTGAGCGGCAAAAGTATGGAATCAATTCATTAAAATCGAAACATCATTTTTTGCAAAAATCCTCAGACACGTCAATTTTATTCCTTAAAAGCACACCTTTTTATGCAAAATTCAATTTGACTTCATTTGTCGTGATTTTGATAAATGGTTTAGCTATCAAAATAGTGACCTAAAACTTTGGACTCCTATAACAACATTTTGGAGAAAAGCGCAGTTGAACAAAAGAAAACGTAAATTTGCATATTATTCAAAATAAAATTAAAAATTATCTCAGGAAGTACTTAAAGTGAATTCTGTCAATAGTAAATTATAGTGGGTAATTAAATTAAGTGCTCAAAGTGCCATCCGTTTACCTCTTGACAGTAAGCAAATGGTCTGAATTCCTTCTTGACTAATTGGACTAATTTCGACCTTAATGCGATTTTTAAGATCCTCGAGATTTTGTGGTTTATTAACGTAGACTTTGGAAGATATGTTACATTTCCAGTTTCTCTAAATTTCTTTTCGATCTTACTGACGGTCGGCTAGTTAATTGGTCGATCCGGATATTTCGTATTGAACAAATCGCATACTTGATGTTGAGTTCTATTCAAGTTCTAGTCCAAGAAGAATTAAAATTTCTATGTGTTGGGTTTCTATTAAGTGCACCATAGCAAACTCGTTTGTAGCAAATCGAAAAATTTGTGACATCTAACAAATATATGGCAAACATTTAAAAAAAAATTTTGTTAATAAAAATCGAATACGATTAGATATTTATTTTATTTTATATCTTTGCGATTTAGTTTGATGGTTTAATTTGATTTTTTTAATAAAATTTTCAATTTACTTTTATTAAAAATCAAAACTGCATTTCCTGTGTTCAGCTGTATTTTTCTCTAAAATTTTCTTATTTATGGTGTCAAGAGTTTTAAGCCACTGTTTTGGCAACTAAACGACGCATCAAAATCACTACAAAAATGAGAGGTTGTCATTTAAAAAAAATTTCGATGACGCCATTAGTAAAAAAGAAATGAAGTTCAAAAAATGAATTTTGCATAAAAAGATGTGCTTTTAGGAAATAAAATTGACTCTTCTGATGATTTTTACGAAAAATAATGTGTTTCCATTATTCCATACTTTTGCCGCTCACTGTAGATAATTCTTTTGTTGCTATTAAAGTTACTTTTCATTATTCTTTTACAATTACAGTATCATCCGTTATGTTTCTAAATAGGCAGCATCATTATGCCAACGACTTATGGACAGTGCTCTAATATCGAGATAAAGGTGCCAATTCAATATTGATATAATCTCGCAATTATTGCCAGGGATTTTGATTTTATTTATTTTTTCAATTTACCTCGAATTTTCAGTTACCTTAACCCGCTTTTACACACATTAATAAATCATTTAGCCTTATTTTTTACGAAAACATGAACTATTTTGTTTATATTATTGGAAACTAACAAATACTCCAAAAAAAAAGGAGGCAGTAACATGATTCTGTTACAGCAAATAGTGACGGACTTAAGATGCTACCTTGAGGTACACTATTTTTGACAGAGATGCACTCAAAAAATGAAACAAAGATACGTCAATGAAAAAAAACAAAAGTGATAAAAGACAAAAGAGGCTACTAACACGGAGGACAAATATCAGTAACCATAATTTATTCCACAATGAATGGCCCAAAAATAATTGAATCGATGATTGGAAGCAGGAAATAACTCCATTTAGGATAAACTTTGAAGAAAAACTTTGAGCTCTAAATTAATAACAGACAGGTACGTTTGAAAGTTGCAGAATAATTTTAAGATTAAAATTGTCGGATTATGAATCCGTAAAAAGTTACAGCTTTTCAAAATTTTGATTTTCTTAAGAGATTTTAAGATGTTTCTTAAAAGTGGATGGAAATAGAAACCTGAAAGTGAAAGTTATTCAAATAACAATAATTTTAGCATATGGGCGATAATGCAGCACCTGCGAGGCGCTATCATGAGAAATTTTCAAATAGAAGCGCTATTTGAATAATTTTCGGCCATTATCAGTAAAAAATTGTTTGATTAATTATTGTGACAAATACAAAATTTGTTTGGTTATTGGATTTAACATAAAGCAACTTTATGAAATATTTGCACGTTCTTTTTGATACCCGCTTTATTTCATTGTTTTTTTGACAAATTCTTGAATTTTTGACAAAAAAGAGGCATTTTTTATTTTGTCCTTTTACCAAAAAAAGGATTAAATTCTCCAATTTTGACCAACGGCAATAAAAATATATTAAAAAATAGTTATTCTTGATTCCCTTTACATAATTAATTTTTTTATCAAATAGTGCTTTAACGGGTCAAAAGAACATATTGAGTTTCAAGTTTCTACACTTCTGAGAGAAAAAAATCAAAATTTTTATTGATTTATAATCGCACCAAAGTTTTTACTCTTAATCGTCTTATTTTTAGTCTAAGAATATCCCTTTGGAAATATTCAGCGACTTTCAAACTCAATTATGGATAACATAATAGTACAAGCGTTCACTGAAATGTTCAAAACAACCAATAAAACATCAATTATCCTTTTCCTTCTTTTATACCATACATGGAATAAGAAAATTCAAAACAATTTTTTTTCTATTGCTAAGTCGAATTAATGTTTCATGGAATTATTCCTTTTTCCAATAACGGATTAAATCTAATTCTTTAATTTAAGACAAAAAAAGCAGAAGACACCACCAACGCAGAGAAAATGTCAGTTTAGTAGTAGTTTATTCTAGAATGTAGTTGTCGAAGTAAATGTTTGCCTTAATTTGAGATAGTTCGTGTGATGTTTTGTGTAATAATGAGGTAATTTTAAATAAAAGCATTTTTTTATACAAGCAGGTTATCTAGTAATACAAAATTTTGTGCTTACTGTACAATTGTCACAAACTCCTCCTCCTTGGTAGTTCCCATTTATGTCCATGCTAAGACCTGCCCTGTCCACGTTCTCGTCATAATGACAGCTCTTGGCGTATCCGTGACAGTTGCACGGAAGACATTGGCGTGCGTCTCTGGAAGAGCCGGGACCCCACTGGCGCTGGTTGTACATGGGACAACACTTGTCACAGTTGGAACCGCAGGTGTGGTGGGCACACTCGCATTCGGGGTGCTGTTCAGAAACCACCAATAAATTGCGAATTGTAGGCAAAAAACTTTGGTAAACTCATCCATTATGCATTCGTCTGCACCACTAATCGTCCGTGTAGGAAACTCGTGCACCGAAACTAGTATCTACAGTACGATATCATGTTGGTAACAATTATGGTCATTGGAGAGGCAAAGCAACCACTGGATTGATGGTATTCCCACACGATAACTATCAAAAATTACCAAATACAGGACCGTTGTGTGTATCAAGTTGTCGGCAACTGTTCTCGGAAAGGCACTGGCGTTGTCTTCTTCATATATGGTATGTCTGCCGCGAGATTTGGATTCTGTGTAAACACATCGGCCGTGCAGAAATTTCTGATCGTAAAAAATGATTAATACGGACGATAATTTAATTCGGTGGAAAATTAACAAAAAGAACAGGAAATGGAAGTCTCGTAATAATTTACAGGCAGGCTTTTAAAGCATTTCCTTATCCTATTCTGCTCTTAAAACGCTCATGAAATGTGCATTTTAATTAAAATGGGCGGGACGCAATCATAAATTGATTATTATCTACAAAATTCGCATAAATTGATAAAGAACCGTACATACAGGTTCGATAAATGGTGCGAAAACTGGCGACCTTTCTCAATTATTTTAATGTAACACCACTGAAAACAGCCAACAATCCATGCATTCTTTCTTTAACGGTTTTTTCTCCATTCTTGAACTAGCGATGAGTGTCGACATGAAGGACCATATTGTTAAACTCTTCTCAACATAAAGACCCTTTGTTGTTGTATTTGCACATCTATTAGGGTCAAAGTGAAATGTTGCGTCATATTTAGGACACCAAATATTTTTTCGGAACTTAGTATCTTCGTGAAGAAATAGAAGATGGGAAATCTCGGGAAATAGAGAAGAAATAGACGGGGTAG
>QDEB01042115.1:0-18360 GCA_004193795.1 Asbolus verrucosus | reverse complement strand
TCATTTCCATAACACTCGGTATAATGTGTTAATTGGTAACTAAAACTGATCTCATCTCTAGATTTCTTAACAACTGCTTTCTATTAATTTGTAAAAATCAGTTCCCTTTTGAATTAACATTTATTATCAACAAAAGTAATATATACAAATATGTACATATTGGTCACAGAACGTTAATCAAGGGCTTTAATGTGCTTTCTCCAAGTAATATTCCATTTTATATTAAAGGTTGAATTAATTAATGAACAGTAAACTGTAGAAATTTAATTAACTGAATTAACGTTAGTCAACTTGACCTCATCAGCGAATTAATAAATATTTGTCTTAATAATTTGCTGTGATTTCAAAAACTTAAAATCTCTGTTCTTGCATCAATAAAAGGAAAAATGCACACACCAGTGCAGTGCTCTTTGGCTAATACTGCTACCATTTACGTACTTACGATAAAATGTAATGTAATATTTTCAAAAAAACGTATTTGCACTGTAATTTTTTACTGTTTTCAAAATTTCATAAAAACTGTATTTCTGAATTACAAATTTTACATTTTCCTGTAAAAGCAGTAGTTGTTGAGGTAATAAGGTCTGGACGGATGCAGGAAATTGTGGTTTTTACATTTTATAACTATCGGTATAATTTTAGTATAGATACCTATAATTATTTAGAATTCCTAAATTATCTGTCGACCTTCAAGATTCAACGTCGGTAATTCCTTCACACTGTACTGGTTTTTCAACAATAAAAAAAAAAATTAGACGATTTGAAAAAAGCTGATGTCATTTCTGGCGAATCAACGGTAGCTGAGAATTTCGGTATCCTACAATACTTTTTATTGCCGTAAAATATATGTAATGTAAAATTAAATATGAAAGTTTTAATTTTGATATATTATGTAATTATTTAATATGTAGTTATGTAATCCCCATTAAGTATGGGTACATTCTGTCAATAGACAGAGCAAATATTAATTCTATTAGGAAAACAAAAATAAATATACATATTTTGAAACCTTCACTGTACACATTCAATAAAGAATGTAAATGTTATAACAGATTCTTGCTTCTTTATGATCTTAATTGATTAACTGATTTAACTATAAGTCACACACAGGCAGTATCTTGTAAAAACGAATATGGTAAAAGAGTAAGTACAAATACGACCACCCCGAAGAATTTCGGGTATGTAATTGGATGGGAACTTGACCGGCCAAACCAAGTTCATGTGGTTGAGGTCAAGGTTATTGGTAAAAAGGTCACAGTGATTTATCATGAAGTGGAGGCAGAATACGTGCGGACGATGTTCGCGAGATAAATGATTGCAGATTATATATCTCAACTCTTAAAAATGTTCCAACAATGCCATTTTTGTGTTTTGCAAAAACAATTTTATAATTCAATTACCCAAGTCATCAATGAGTAAACCATTTTCTTAACCGAAGGCCTTAGTTGGTTGAATATTGAAAGATTACGACCAACCAACGTAAATATTGCACCTTACAATCGAGAACATACTGTTCATAGAAGTAGTCATTTTCTGTTCAATCGAGATACTCTACTGATAACATCAAAGTTGTTAAAACCCTTTAACGGTAATTGTAAGAGGTTCTAACGCATAATGAGATACATAAAGTAAGAGAACCGTAACGCATTTGTTTTCATTGTCCTTTTGATTAAGAATAGATGTTTAAATTTGGTAGGTGATATTTGGAAATCCTGTTATCTGGACAATAAATGCCATTCAAATACATTAACTGACTAAGGTTAAAGAATGGTTCTTCTATTAATTAAAAAATAATGTTAAGTAAGATTAGGCAAAAAGCGTGTATTATGTAATTTTTTCTAATCAAATTCATTCATTTAATGGAGATGAGATGAGTAATCATGATCCCCATAAATTTTAAAAACTGATCTAAATCTGAATTAAAAAATTTAATGATTATGTATATAATGAAAATTTCTGTTGATTAATATGACAGACTGCGGTAAATAATGGAGCTATTACTGCGTCAGTAAATATAGTTATTATTTACAACAGCAACTTTATTGAAACAACCTAACGATATTACACAACAAAACAACCTGGACTTTTTTGTTACTTTCAGTAATCAAACAGGAGGAGAATTTAATTAATAGGATTAATTGCACCTGAATCAGGTCACTAATTAAATGTTATAAGAGGTAGTAGTCAAGTAGTAGCAATTAACTTGAACAAATTTTTTAACGTTTCTGACCATTTTTTCGCTTGGATGAATCCAAGTCTGCATTGCAACAAACTAGAATTAGTTAATAATTATTGTTGTTTTACACAGATTTAACTCATAATACTTTTGTAAAAATCAGTAGTTTCGCAAGACCATTACAAAACAAAATTTACAGTCTATTCTATTCCAATGGGAAACCGAAATTCAAAATTTTTTTAATTTCTGAAATATTCTCCTTTGTTCCATAATCGGTCAAAGGTTGACTGCACTTTCAAAGGTGTCGAAACTGACTGGAGACGACCTCAAAATTTGTGACTCAGAATGAGAGTGTCATAAATCCACGTTCGTTTTCACTTCTTAATAATATCTCAAGTTATAATTGTTCCATAAAATTTAACAAACCTGAAGCAGGTACATAACCGCGACCTTAACAACCATAAAATAAAAATACGGAGGAATCTGTGAAACTTCACGTTACACCTAACTGGTTCTTGGGCGACATTTTCACAAGCATTGTCTTTATATGGCGAAAAAATGGTATAGCGACAACCTTTGTGAAGTTTTATCTCCCGGTAATAAACGTCACAGTTACCCAATGAAAATCGTTGCCAAATGACGCAAATTGCAATTTATTGCAATGTGTTGTATAATTGTTATTCAGTAAATAAATAGATAGCCTAGTCGAAGAAAGCGCCAAACCGTGAAAAATGGTCTATAAGACTTCTAGAGCGTAGTACGGTAGTATGGTATTAAGACTGAAAAAGAGCCGCTCTGTCATCTATCTTTGCCCATGTGCAGGACCGGACTAAGTTTTTATTTTTAAATCTTCAACTAACCGTATGACAAATCTAAAAAAAGTCCATGTGAGCTGTCACGATTTTATGCTAGCTGCAGCTCCCGTCCCGACGTTTACACTTGAAGAATGTTAGAGGAGAATTAATTATTACAACGCAACAAAATGTGTATCATCCTTCTCAGTAACTGTATCCTTTCGGAGTATTGATTACACATATCATGTATTATGAGTACCAATATCAGATGACTGTGGTTAACGGCTGAAGCAAAAATAAGAACAAGGTTAAATACCTGAAACAGCTATCTGTCAATCTGTTGTTTATTTCATGAGTTATTATTCAATGCAGTTTTTATTCATTGTGATCTATAATGACACCAATTAGGATCAAAAAACGATAGACTGTCGTTGGCAAGGACGTTTACTATCATTTCAATCAACAATTCTCTCATTTTCACGGAAATGCAACTGCATTTCATTATTATTAAAAGAATTACTAACGAAGTTCAAGCGCTGCATTTTTTCCAGTCACCAGCAGATCGAAAACATCTGTTATTCCACATTAAAAATCCATGTGATACTAATTTCGAAAACGAAGGGAATCTAAAACGATTTGCAACAGGATGGTAGATTCAACCGTGCCACAACTCTAATATTTATTTTTGGTTCGGCATGCAAGTGAACCTGCACGTGCATCGAGTGCTACAGGTAGAAAGGAAATAATCAATCGCAATTTCTTTCACTTGAGACAAACATATTAATATCATAAATTACATTAGAGCTCAGGAAATGCAATGTTTTAATGTTGCACAACCGACATTTAATGTGATAAATCTTTATTCATCATATTTGTTAATTTTCTCCTAAACTCCATAAACCTTTTCCAAAAATATTGTTATCATGATAATACATTTAGTAATTATGAACAAAAAAAAAAAAAAAATACGCGGGACGATCATTATGAAAAAAAATTATGTTGAATATTTAGTATCTTCTTTCAAATAAACCATCGAACTTTAGCTAAAAAAAATCTTACAGGAAAGATTTTTCTATATTTTGTATTTGTTTATAAATTATGTGCATTTTTGTGGCGAAATAAAAAATACCATATTTTGGAATCCTTTTATTGTTGGATGTTGTAAAAAAAAATTCTTGTTACTTGATAAAGTGGGTAAAATATATTCATATCTTGTCAAATGGTTTTAAATGTATAATAATCTGGTTTGAAAATAAAAAACATAATATTAATTCATACAAGTTTTTGTCCTTTGACAACGTTGTAATTAAATATTCTTTTTTTGCATAAAACACAAAAGACGATTTTTCTTAATTACTAGGGAGTGAATTTATGCAAAATACATATCGCCTATTCTTGTTACAATAAGATCCGTTAGATTTACACAAATTAAACCACTTAATTTGATTTAGTATATTTTTATAATCCAGCTTTGTATAATGAGATCATGTTTCTAGCGCACGAGCATTAGCCAGGAGAGCTTTTGTTCTTTTCCATGTCACTCGCTCGCTTGTTTGTTAGTCCTCTAGGACATCACGTTGATAACTTGAGAACGCTTTGACTTATCGCATTCAAATTTTGTGTTCGGCTCCAAGGGTTGTGGGGAGTACCACCCCCTCCTCCCTTTGTCATTACTTAAGATAACAGGATAAGGTTTGGTTAGTTTGTCACAAACATTGAATAGAAGCTAACAAAAAAATAAAAATCAAGATCCGTTGTTTAGCGCATGCGTTATTAGCTTTCGAAATTCTAAGAGACAAATCGAATTTTTTCGTAAATGGTTTAAGATATCGAAATGAGACTTTCAGATATGCATTCCTCGCCCCACTCCAAATGGGTCAAACGGCATGAACAATACGCCCCCCAAGTGGATGCAGCTCCCACCCTTAGATATAACATAATTGAAGATATCACTGTCAAATTTTACAATTTCATTATACATATCTAAAGAATGTAATATGATAAACAAAAATTGTAATTTCTCCAACCTGATTTTGTTCAACTTAAATATGATAAAGTTAACAAATGATCAATGTGTTTATCTAAAAGAGTTCGGCAAATTAAGTTTTGAAGGTTTTTCTTCGCACGTGAATGTGCATGTTTTTAAGCATCTTAGCACCTATGATTCCGAGTGAAGAATAATATTCTTCTTGGGTAATGTACTTTGTTAAGGATAGTACAGTTACAGCTTGTTTGCTTTTTATAACAATGACTACGATAAAACGATCAGGTTTGCTGACTTCTTCAACGGAAATAAGTATTCAGAATTTTGAGGATGAGGAAACAGAAAAAGTTCACTGTCGCCGCGAAGTTCAGTTCCATTGTCAAATTTGAAAAACAAAACAGTGCAACGTCTGCTACAGTTAAATTAACTTCAAAGGCTTCCGTTTTTATCGCTCAATGTTCCGCAAAGTTTACTGCACTAATTATTGTGGAATTGCTTAATTATTGCTATAGTCGAGACTTTTCGACAATATCGCAAGCAAATTATTCATGAGCGACAAACCCGCTAATTTATTGCGTATATTTTGGTGGTAGAAACAAACAATCTATCCACATTAACAGGTTGTTGGTCTTACTTGTTGGTATGCACAGAAAATAAATTAAAAAATAATAAACGAGCTATAATGGATGAGCTTAATTAATAAATCCATTAAATCGTGTGTTATAGACCAAGGTCCTTGTTCAGTAAGTTTTGTAATTTCCTTTGAAAGACCGCACTGGCAGTTAAATTACCATGAGACATCGTTCACTTATTCTTCTGAAATAATCAATTAATATTTTCAATTTTCACTTTCCTTCGTAAGTTTATTTGTCATCAGCTATTGTATTCGGTGGCCGTGTTGTATGTTAATGTGCATTACAGGAAGTTTGTGAGATATGTTTATTGCTGTACAAGCGTATTGTAAAAACGGATATGTTATCTTTCCATTCACTATAAAACAAAGCACTGTTCTTCTTGTCCATGATACTATCTTTCGCTGGTGGTTTCGCAATCGCTGGCATTGACCGCTCTCTTGTGTCACGCCGTTTCGGCATTAATTCTTTTACCTGCTAACAACAACATTCAGTTAGTTATCCTTGGCATGTTTTTTTGATTTTCTTTCATTTTTTTCCAGTCTTCGTTAGTTATAATAATGGAGGATAATACACCACTGCTCTATCATTGCATTAACTGTAGCCTCCACCATGTACAGCATGCAAAACCAAAATTACCACTTCAATGAAACTGATTGCGGCTGAAGAAAGTCGGCGTCTGTGGTTATTGGTAAATCGTCACGGGTTTGTAAGCGTTCTCATTATCCCTCAAAACACAAAATAATAATTATTAGAGATAATCCGAAACGCCTCGACCGTATGTTTAAATAGATTTTTCTTAAAAAATTGCATAACTTCATCTTAATTATAGGGATGTCAAGCATGCGAAGTTAAAAACATAACCGACAGAATCTGACACGAATGAGCATTCCGCTGAATAAAAAAACGACCGAGGAAATATCCCACACTTCTTATAGATTCACCATGAAGACGACAAGTGTAAGATTTACATGAAAGACGAGATTGTGTGGGAAACAGCATTCAATGCTGAAAATCCATTTTTTAATGCTCAGGTCTTTGCCGTGAGAAGCCACGAAATTATTTCACAATAAGTGGTTGCATTTCCCTATTGTTCCTCGAGTAATCTTATCATTTGGCGAGAACTACACGTCCTATTTTCAGTTTGCCAACTTTCAAAGCATAGTCCACGGTCTAAGGAATCTTGAAGGGGAAAGTCTTTGACTCTGTTTAAAAATCTTCGCACACAATTAGGAAATTCTTCTGAATTAGCATTACCCTAACTGAAATAATGAGGAAGACTTCGCAAACATTGTCATGGAATTGGTTCAACTAACTTATACGCATACATGAACCACCATGAGGGTTTAATCAAATACGCACTCATTAAAACCGTTGATTCACCGGAAACAACTCTTTCCTCGCGTCTAAAAACAAAAATTCCTATTTTTACACACCTTATTCGCTCATGACTGTTTCTCTTCCACTCGTACATGGGATATGGCGAAAGAAGAGTGTACATGTATTTGTGTGGCGCACATAATTTGAAATGGGGAATTAGCTGGTGGTATTCATTGACCATAGTTCCGGTTGGGGTGGTTCACGAAGTTCACGCTGTCTGACAACCAGATTTTGTGCTTGTGACTAACTCTACAACCAAAGTAGCTTTAACAATAAATCGTTGGAACCAACTTTGTAATAATTCGAACATATTTTCTAATTGTTTCAAGTTTAATACTTATTTTTTAAATAAAATATGACGAAAATTCAGTATACACATATAATCATACAGGTTAAAGTTTACTATGTTTATTTATTACCTATTATTTACATAATAGGTATTTTCCGATACAATACTACATAATTATCGAATTAATTAAGGTAAAAACACAGATTATCAAATAAAACAAACTGCTAATCAGAAACTTGAATTGAGAAAATCTTACAGTAGTTTTACATAGTTGTTAAAAGACAGCCAATTAGAAACAAGCTTAATTACGGGAAAAAAATACATTTAATAGACAACGATTAAACTAAATTATTGGCTTCCTGTTAACACTGACCATAATTGGTAACTAGTTCTAAAATATTAAATGTCAATAAAATAATTTAGAATTGATTTTTCTGAAATTAAAAGCTAGAATATGTCAGAAAGAACTCCAGGAAAACTATTTTTTTTTATGAATATGCGTACCTAATATAGCGTGACAAGAACTTTGCATTTTTAAAACCATCAAGAACCAGTTTAATTTCATCTTATAGAAACATTATAACTTATCGGTCAAATCTCATGTAGATTAAATGATTAGATGGACAAAATTAAGAATATATATTTTTTTAATTATATGAAAACTTAATTGAAGTTTACATTATAGATAATACATTGATTTAAACTAGACGAGATTTCAACAATTCCAAAACTATATTCAGGATTTTATAACTCTTGTAGTTTCATCAAAACATTGCTGATTTTGTTGTTTAGGTATAAGCTAAATTACAAAATCGTCATAGAGACCAAATTTTTGACTTATATTTATCATCCTTGGAAAATTTGACCTCTGTCAAAATATTTTACGTATTTCTTAATGTAGTATTTAAAATTTCTAGTACTGTTATAAGCAAAGTGCTTTTCATGTTTTCATATTTTTTCTCACCTGTTACTCTACTTATTTACCGACATTAAAACATTTTGAAGTTGTGTTTTGATATATTTTTAATAAATATATTTAAAGTACTTTATATTTCTTTTTTGTCAATTCTCGCAGTTTTACGCTGTTGCGTTACTCCAACCCGTAAAGCAAGTTTTGCTGAAGAAACCAATATTGCTTTCAAATATTTTTATTATATTATTGAGAATTTGTTTTACTTACCTTCCCTTCGTCATTCATTCTTCAGTTTGCTCTTGACAGAATATTTATTTTTCTCTAGTTAAATTACAAATAGTTTTTCTATAAGCATTGAACACCTCTCTTGTTGATATATGGTGAAAACCGATACAGAAAAATTGCCTTTAATTATTTTATTTACTTACACGGATAATAAAAGAAAACTGTTTATGTTTTGGTTAAAACAAATTATTAAATATTAAAATAAAACATTCATACATAAGTTTTCATGGTTAACTTCCTTTTTCAACCCACGATTACAGTAAATTTTACAAATTACAATAAAAGTGAAACACAAGAAAAAATATTTTATATCATATACTACACTACACTTTCGCTAAACGTCTATAAATATAGTATCTCGTGTATCAGTCATCATCAGTTGTCCATGATAAAAAAAAAATACTTCTCAACTTCAATTTACATAATAATTTATAATAATAATAATTTACAATATACATAATGAAGAAAATAGCTTGTCATTTGTTTTTGGAACTTGCTGACTTATATAGTATTTCGAGTGACAGAATTATTGATACAGTAGTGCCTCCTTAATCCGAACGTCCACTAATTCGGATATTTCAATAAACCGGACTGACTTTTTCTGTACATTATGTACAGTGCAATCGGAATTTTGTAAGTTTCGGTAATCCGGACTTCGATGATTCCATTTAGTTTAACAGAATTTTCTTGTTCAATTTGTCTATAATCTACAATAAACAATGTTGTGCGTTAGCAACCATGACTTCAAAGCGAAAACACTTTACATTGACGTTGAAACAAAAGTATGAGATTTAAAAAAATATATAATCTGATGTGACTGGAAAGTGTATTGCAGAAAACTATAATGTCGGTGCATCAACAGTATTCGACATCAAAAAGAATAGATCAAACACTGAAAAATTTGTCCGCAATTGCTATCAACAAATACCTCCTAAAAGAAAAGCACTAAAGAAGGCAGAATATCCAGAAATGGAAGAAAAATTATACAACTGGTTTCGTACACAGAGGTCTAGACATCTTCACGTTTTTTTTTAACATTCTGGCTGTAATGGCAAAAAACTGTATTCAGAAGTTTATGGTAAAGAAAATTTTGTAGCAAGTAGAGGATGGTTAACAAAATTTAAAGCTAGATATAGTTTAAGGCTATTGAAAGTCTGCGGAGGAAAATTTATCAAGTAATGAAAATTCCGTTGCACCCTTTCTTTCAAAACTCAAAAAGAAAATTTCAGAGTTAGGCGTTGTTCCATTGCAGATTTACAACGCCGATGAATCAGCACTTTTTTGGAAATTGCTTCCTGACAAAGTAGTAGTGGATTCCAGTGAAAAAACAGCACCTGGTAGAAAAACTATGAAAGAAAGAATAAACTTCTTGTTGTGTACGAACAGCGGTAGTTCATATAAAGTAAAACCTCTAATGATTATAGGAAAATCGAGAAATCCAAGAGCATGTTGAATTACCCCTCGATTACCTTCCAAAAATGCTGGGATGACCTCAGACATCTTTCGAGACTGACTGCATAATTCTTTCGTTAAACAAGTAAGAAGTTTTCAGAGGGCCCAAAATATGAATGAAAAAGTATTGTTATTGATTAATACCGCTACATGCCATGGAAGAGAAGAAAAAATAGTTACCGACAATGGAAAATTCACAATTATGTATTTACCACCAAACACAACTGTTGTTCTGCAACCTACGAATCAAAATGTTATTCAGTTAACTAAATTAGCTTATCGCAAAAGTTTAGTGAGCCACATCTTCTCCGGAAAACGACGTTTCCAAATGTGTAAAATCCATCAGTTTAAGAGACGTTGCTTTCTGGCTTCTAATGCATGGCAAAGTGTTTCATCTATCACACATTAACAGAAGCAGAAATACAGACCTGGATTCATGGTGATGAAAATTTGCTGCCATTAGAAGAAAACTCTCAAACTCAGTTGGATGACAATGTTGAAGGTGAATAAGAAGCAATTAAAATGAAGAAGCAGTAAAATGTTTCAAAACTGCTTTAGAATGGGGTAAGGAAAATGACGTTCCAGCAATAGATATCATGGTTCTACAAAGACCGAAGGAACAACCAATCTTCACGAAAAACGAAAAACTGCACCAAATAAAAATTACTAACTTTTTTAAACCAAATAATTTTGGTTCATTTACATAATTAATTACAATGTACTCCTACTTTTTTATGTATTGTTAAAAAATAATATAATTATACAGTTACCTTAACAATAAGAATATATGTTTTGTTGGCAAATACATTATGTAATTTGTATCTGTTTTTACTTTATATATTTTGATGGCTTCAATTATCCGGATTTTTCGATAGTCCGGATAAGCCCGGTTTTAATTATTTCAGATTAACCAGGCACTACTGTATTTCATAATGCATTTTGTGTTCTAAATAACAAAAAATTGAAATCCTCCTGTCAAATACAATTTCTACGGAGTAATTAAAAATTATTTCAATTGTTTTATCACAAAATCTCATTTAATATTTTTTTTTATAAAAATAAAAATTTAAAAAAACTCGATTATATCAGTGGAAACAGTATAGATATTTTAAATTTGGAAATATTATTATGAAAATCAAGTAAAAAAAAAAAAAAAAATTTATTCATCAAAATAAATATTTCCCATTTGTTGAAGAAATGTATTTTTAAACAGCATCGTTTAATACTTTTTCCTGTGTCATAACCTGACTTTTTTTATTTCTTAAGATATATTTTCAAAGCGTAACTTCGGGAAGTTAAAAATAAAAAATAAACTGTATTTTCAAGAAAATGTCCTTAATCGTAATCCTGGGAGAGAATGCGCCCAGGGGTCTTTTTTAGATATAATGATAATAAAAAAAGAATCGGAAAATAAGCATTTCAAAAACTGAATCAGTACTGAATCAGTGTTACAAACAAAAAGTGTAGACATACATAATTGTAACGAATAGATGCCTCTGTTTACAAAAGATATATTACCGGAACTGACGTTTACAATACAGCTAAACAAAAGAATCATTAATAGAACATTTCCTGACAAAAAATTATATTATACATATTCAACACGCACGTAATTTTGATTTATGTGCTTTAAGATAAAGTTTGTATCTACCTATTTCATACAAAAATATGGTTTGACTTTTGCATCCGAAGAATTAAAAAGAAAATCTTGAG
Organism: Asbolus verrucosus; assembly: GCA_004193795.1. Lineage (NCBI taxonomy): Eukaryota > Metazoa > Arthropoda > Insecta > Coleoptera > Tenebrionidae > Asbolus > Asbolus verrucosus. The sequence continues at coordinate 6,742 of QDEB01042115.1, read as the reverse complement.
AAATAAGTAGTTTTTTCCGTCTTCTACTATCGCAACAAGAGTAATCTTAATGGTATTTAAAAATATATCCACAAAATATTGAGACAAATAACAAATGTAAGATTTTCAAAATTAATTCAAAATTATCTTATGCTGTTTGTGACTAAAACCTGTACAAACTTCACTTATATGCAGTACTGAATATGGCTTCGAAGAAATAAAAAAATATTTAAAATGTTGATCTTGCAAATACAGCAAGTATGATTATAAAACAATAAAAAAAATATTTCAACACATAAATGTGATAACTATTCCTTTCAAAATGATAAAATCGTCGAAAACAGTGATGCTTTTATGTTGCTAAGAATAAAAATTTCCTTCGTGTTACATTTCAAATCCATAACTAAAAATATTCAAGTTTATTCTAATTGCTTTAAACTGCGGGTACAATTTTCAACCATAATAATAAAGGTGATATCAAAATAAACCAGAACATACCCTAATTCTCAACATTCTTTTAAAACAAATTGTTGTAACTTGCTTAACATTTAATAAAAAAATATTTTCAAGTCTTTAAATATTCAAGTATTATTTTCTAATTCCTATAAGAACTGAACATTTAATGACGACCACATTTAAACAAGACAATTAAATTTAAATTTTATTGTTATTATTCAAGTATACTGCAATTAAAATAAAGTTTAAGGGTACTTATTTTTGTGTGCAAATTAATCTTTTAATTAAATTGTATTTCACAACTTTTATTTTTGGAAAGTTTTTTTGGTTTTATTTCTTACAAACATTTGTGATGCACTCTCTGCTTATCATCTTGTTACATCATAAAATTCTGATATTCATATATTGAACGTATTTAGACAAGACTAGGTCTTCATAACCTTATATTAATAGGCACATTCTTCTAACTGGCAAATCCTTATAAGTACGTGCCACTTTTTATTAGGTATATTACTCACTTCAGTGACTTCTGATTCGCGTTATACACAAATCTTTTTTTTTTCTTTTTTATCTCCTGATTTAAATTGATTTCCATAAATTAGTTAACTAAAATTATGAAACAGGCTATTAATTTTGTGCAAATTAAAAGCTCTAAACGCTCCGCTTATAGTAAAAGTTATTTTTTACAATTTTATTACACAAATTTCACCTTTGTATATTATATCATAAGAAATAATTTAAAGTATTTATTTTTATAGTCGATGGGTTGGTACATTTTTAAAGACTTTGTGCAAAACCGCAGCACCTACGATTATAACTTATGTTATTTTGAACAAGTACAGAAAAAGGCATTGTCCCCAACAGGCCTTGGATCATTTTTAACACCTAATTAATTCAAACGAAGTAAGTTTATTAAAATAATATAAATAAATAAACAATTGTATTTCGACATTCTTAGCCATTAAGTTTCGAGTTAAATATAATACATCTGTTGTTATCTACCTGTTTTTGTATTACGTACGCGTAGATGTCGGTACAGGGTTATTATAAATGTTTCTAACATCGTAGTTAGGTGTGATTTATTATGTATGTATATATTTGCCGCCTCTCAATTTCTGGAATTGTACTAGAATATAAATTTGACATTTTTAGTTTTTAAGCAACCAAATAATCACGTCAATTTACCTTAAATAACATAGGTACACCAGAATTATAGACAGCAAATTTCCACAGGACACAATTAGAAACATTTACGATGCTTAGTATTTTACGCAAAGAACTTTGAATAAATCAACCACTTCTTGAATATTTGTAAATGTAATGCTAAACTTAAATAAGTCATATCTGGCTTACCTGACAGGGCACTAAATTATATTGCGTAAAATTATATTCCTTATTTTCAGTACTCACGATTAAAGATTGTAATTTCTCGGATACTCGTTTAAATAAAAAATGCAATTTAAAAATTTTAAATTTCTTCTTTCAACCTCCAGATTCACTCTAAACTTATTTAGTTGATACATAAGTTTTATAAAAATCCATCAGATTCATTCAGAAAAAAATTTAAAATATAATAATAATCGGATAGATGGAAGATTACTTGACCTAATCTTTATCTTTGGAAGATGACAAATATCTAAAGTTTTTTAGTTTTCATTTCATTCTTTGTCAAGCTGAAAAAGGATTTTTGAAGGAAGTAGACTTTTGATTTTAATATTTTCTTAAGATGTTAGGTCGAAAAAAATTATTTACACAAAATTCAGTAAAATTAATTCATACTTCCGGAACAGTTACTGCAAAAAAAAAAATGAAAAGCTCGAATAAAAATAGCCAATTTCTAAATAGTCATACAACACAATTAAAAAAAATAATAATAATAAAAAACATCAGACACTTAACTGTGCAAGTTTCACAGTTCCATGGTGCCGATGTTACGGAGATTTTGTCGACTGAAAAAAAGCAAAAAAATCCAAAATACTTAACTAGGAATGTACCTGTATATTTTATTTTGTACAAAAAGATGGGTAACGTAAATGAGCACGATAATTACCCGACAAGAGAAAAAGATTTCTCTTAAATCGGTCTTGCATTAGGAAAAGGAAGTTGTTCAACACTGCGCGTTAAAATAAGACTATTGATTTTAATATAAATAAATATGACCAGGTTTCGGTTTAGACATTTTGAAAAAAAAAAGTTATGTCAGACACTAAATAATAAGTTCACTTTCAGTACTCATGACCCCTCAGGTTTTATAAGTCTATAAAAATGATAGAGGAAGTATTTCTTTTGTTTGATTTAGTTGAGATAAAGCCGGTGCAGTCGAGAAGAAAAACGAAATACTCATTGCCTCTGGTTCCACTGGTCATTCGCGCTTTAGGAGCTGAAGCAAAAAACCAGAACCAGAAGATATGTATCCACGAAATTAATTATCAGCATGAAAAGTCAATTATAATACCTAATTCTCGTCATCTGCAAATTAAGGCAATAAAATTTGAACAACCTTCGAATTTCAAGGAATGTCAATTGGAATATACATAAAATTGACAATTAATTGTTATGTTAACAACAGTTGCTTCCGGATTACGGTTTTCAGATTCATAAATCTGTTTTAAAAACAAACAGGTGACATTTGATTATCATAAAGTTGTGTCTGTATGTGGTTAAATCAGCGGCCACAAGGACAAGGGATCCTCTACGACAACCCACATTCATTCTAAATCGATCACAAACTTGGATTTCTATTTTACCATTCCTTTTACTGGAAGTTTTATCACTTGATGTAAGGCCATTACTGTATTTTTAATCAGGTACCTGCCTATGTTTTTTTTTTTTTACATACAACTTGGTACAGACATTCAAAAATGTGCGTTCTAAAAAGAGTACTAATTAATGTGCTGGTAGATATGTAAGTCTCTCAATTATAAGAAACATAGAGAAAGTATAAATAGCACAGATAGCAGGAGATTAAAGATAATAATTACTCAAGTAGCCTTTTTCCTTGTTATGTAACAATTTGCTGAACTCTCCACGACATGTCTATTTTATATCTTTAATGATATCAACTTTTGTACTTTTTTTAACTTTCAATTCTCAACCACGATGAACTCTAATTGGGTATACATCAAGTTTTTCAAAATTCTGTTATTTCTTCCTAAAGCATGCTTAATCATCCATTTTATAACACCTAATTATGAATGTTAAAAACAAGCCATACAGTATCGAATCATTTTCGAGGAACTTTTNNTTGATTAGAATGCACAGCGCATCGTCTTCAATTTTTAATACTTTGAAGGTTACCTGCATAACCTGCTTATGGTATTAAACCTTTAGTCTAAATTATTTTTAGTAAATCACATTTAACTGGTTTATGAAGTGAAGCTATTAAAACCCGTCTTTGACGGGTTATGAATTTTCCTTCATATATACTTCATAGTAAACCATATGTCCGCAAAACCCAAAAATATTTTATAATATTATTTTTCAGTTGTTTATGATATCATGGATAAGTTGTACAATAATTAATGTAAATACATAATTATGTTGTTCACATTAAATCAAGTAATTATACATTATGTTCGCATATTTGTTGCAATCTCAGTATGCCTAATATAAAAGCGCCTTATTATTATCTAATTCTAGGCAATGAAGAGTCAAAAAGCAAAAAATGTAATACTTTGATATGTATTTCGTTTTTAAACTCATTTTGTCATTATATTGTTTCTAAACAATATATTTCTTTAAAAACTAAACAGAATGAATAAAAATTAGATTGCACTAAAAAAAGAGCAAGTCGAATGCAATGAACAATATTTTGTAATTTAAAAAATAGATGTTAATCCATATAAATTATAGCGTTATCCACCCTATTCACACAATCAAATGGACATGGTTGTCCGCGATTTTATATAGAGTGATAAAAACTAGTTTAACCCATTACCAAAATTATATAAAATTTAAAATATACAATTATTTCATAAAAGTTTGATGCATTTTTTCGTGTTGATTTCGATGGAAATACGTTCTTTAATTTTTAACGTTTCAGATAAAATACAATATGTTTAGATTAAAATTATTTCGTCCGCCTCCATGAAGTAGATTTATTTAAAGTAGATCGATCTGATTTTAATAATTTATTAATAAATTATTAATAAATGACGAATAAAGAGATATATAAATAACGCCAAGAAATGATAATATTAGGAAAATGCAAAAAAAAACTAATTCTACTTTCTTTAGACGTTTAAATAAAATTGAAGATGTAGATCGAGGGAGATGCTACGATTATAAATTTGTCATTTAAGTATCATATAAAATACAAACACGTCAAAATTTGAGAAGTAATAATCCATATTTTAAAAAAAGTCCTCAGATTAAAGCTGTTTTAATGCGAATTTAAAAAGGCTATATTTTCTTACCATATAGTTTCTTAATATCCTGTAAACAATAAGGTTTCTCTAAAATCAAATCATTTTTATAAAAGTGCTGTATGGGAAGAAAAATTTGATATGCACTTATAAAAGGCCTCCATTTTCCAGATTTCATAAACAATTCTTAATTTCTGCGAACCTTGAGTGAACGGATTCTAACAAGGAAACAATTTCACACATCGTAAATCAAATGAACTGAAGCGATAACCTGACCGTCAGTGATCCTAAATTCCAAATTTCATTTGCAGTATGCCATTCCCCTGTGAAAGCAGTATGGTCTTATGCCGTTTATACTAAAACTATTGTTAATTAGAACATTTATTAGAAAATTAGTTTTATTTAAAATACATTTTTCTAAACAATATCTAATTTTACAATAAACAGTGAAAATATTACCAGTAATAGCACATACGTTTCAAGGTTACGCCTCTTTTATAAAACGAATAGCGTATACGTATATAATCATTAAAGATAATACTATAAAAATATAACAAGATTAATGACTAATCTAAAAAAAAAAAAAAACGGGTTTATATGTGTCCACAAAAGGCCACACATAAATCAGCTAGACCAAAATTATTAAATAATCAAATTTATTGCTATAAATTCAACAAAAAAAAAGGATGTTTATATTTGGAAATATTAAACAACACTATTGTTTGAAGAACCACTAATAGGATAATAAATTAATATTTAATTATTTCCAATTTCGACTCAACAATTTTAAAGTAACCAAATTCTTCATTTTAATCATTTTATTAATATCAGTTGCAGTTCATTTGAAAAATTTTTTCACAATAAATGAAACTAAAAAATTTTACAAGTATTTTTCAGTGAATATGAATGAATAGGAAGTCTTTGTTTATTCTTTATTTACTATTTATTTGTAATGCACAACTGAATTAACTACATGAGACATCTACCATCAGGAAGTTAGATCTTAAAATATGTTAAAACTAAAACATCGAAATGGTAGGCAACTCGGTTATCAAGTTCGACAAAGCAAATATACAAAAAAATGTGGTCACATTTTTAATTTCGCGATCAGCATAAATAGTAAGTTTTTTTTAAATGTTATATTTTCATATTCATAGCAACACAGACTCCGGCTTGGTACGTATTCGTACATTACAAAATTTCGGAACTAACAAAGTCTTAAAAATTGGTTAAGTACAATTTACTTCTACTTACTGACCGAAATTGAAAATTAAATTAAAAAACGTAGGAGGTTGCCGGAAGCGAAATTTCCAACCACAATACCTGTTTTTTTGTTTCGTTGACGGTTATTTTTCTGTTACTGATTAATTGTAAGAATTACTCTGGTTTCATTATCGAATAAAAACACTGACTATATGGTATGAAAAATCTCGAGAAATCGGAGCCTATACTATGCAAAATAATTACTTTTTAACTAATCATAATAATTTTCTTCGGAAGTTATAAAAATGAGTTCGTTGACGCACCAAACCATGTAAGTTAAAACAATAACCGTAATAAAACAAACAATATATTTTTTCAAAATCAGAATATAAAATTTTGTTTTTTCAAAACAAAATAATAATAATAATAATAATAATAATAATACAATTTTTAACGGCTTAAGATACCTTTTACAGTAATTCAATATGCCATACCTAGCTAATGGTTTCAACAAACTCAATTTAAATTTATTAAACGGGAATCTGAAAAAGTTTGAATTATAGCAATATACAAAGTTAACATTTCTTTCAATGATGAAGAAGCAGTATAGTTTATTTTAGTAAAATCAGTATGAAACAAAGGGGCATTTTTGATATATTTCGGTACATGAAATTTAATCTAATTGAAAATATCAGATGTATCAACCACAAAAATAAGACAAAATAAGCAAAATAAGACCT